>JASCZW010008671.1:0-48370 GCA_034211315.2 Aedes japonicus | reverse complement strand
AGCATTCCTACTGTTGGTATAAATCGGTTCTCAAAAGCGGACTTGAATTTTTTTCATTTTTCCAATAATGTGAACCACTTTCACACTTTGTGAGGATTTTTACTGTTGGTTTAAATCGGTTTTAAAAAGCGACTATTAGGCGATTTAAAAAAAACGGTTTTGTTACCAATGAAGTAAACCACCACCACAGCTCATGAGTGGCCCTTGCAACATCCTTACTGTTGACTTAAATCGACTCTCATGTGAAGTTTAATATCTTTTTTCCAATGATGTGAACCACCATCACAATTTGTTACTGTCACCAATAACATCCTTACTATTGTTTTAAATCAGTTTCAATATTTCCAACATCCACATTTGAGCATAACCTTAAAACCAACTAAATGGAGCATAGTATGAAAACAACGATAAAAATAAATCAGCGGATCGTTTTACCAAAACGAACCCTGCTGCCAACCTAACCATCTTATCCAAAATTCCAGTGATTTCTTTTGAAGGGCAGAGGATTCCTTGAGTTCCAACAAAGCGAACATCATATCAACACATTCCGTAACCTTTTCTTATTTGACCTGTATCCGGAGGCGAGACTGGCGCCGGTTTTGCCATAGTTCGCGATCAATAGTGTTTTACACATTGAGGTTAGTCCGAAGCATCATTTGTTCTAATAACAGGTGATCTAACAGTAAAGGAGTAGCAACCCTGGGCGGTTAGTCATGCTCATGCTCGAGCTCGAAGGGGCACATGTGATCATAAAAGTTAAATGTCTGTGTAATTTCACTAGCTTGATAGTTCACCTAACAAGTTTAACTTGTCGTAAATTAATTCCTCTATTCTATGTTTCGTATATAAAGGGTGTCCACGATGAAATTGCCACACACAAAATTGATTCGCAAAATTCGAGTTTTCATCCGACTGCCATCAAATTTTCAGGGATTGAGAAATAACTATTAAACTTCATTGTACCATTTTACTCGTATTTTATTTACAGTCCATACGCAAATGCCCGCACCTTGGCCTTAACCCCGGCCATAAGATTCTGCACAACCTGTGAATCAACCGTTTTTTGCATGTAAACCCATACTTTCTTCAGTTCCTCGACTGTCTTCACTACCTTAGGTCGTTTAAGAAGGTGCTGCTTCATAATCGCCCAGTACTTCTCGATGGGGCGGAGCTCCGGAGTGTTGAAAGGGTTGAACATTTTCGGCACGAAATTGACCTTATTGTCCGCATACCACTTCAGCACGTCCTTGGAGTAGTGGCATGAGGCCAAATCCAGCCAGAAGATTGTTGGGACGTTGTGGGCCTTCAGGAGAGGAAGCAGCCGCTTCTGGAGGCACTCTTTTATGTACACCTGTCCGTTCATCGTGTCCTGGGTCACGAAAGGTGCACTCCGCTTCCCGCACGTGCAAATGGCTTGCCAAACCAGGAATTTCTTCGCAAATTTGGACATCTTCTGAGTGCGGACATGCTCCGGAACGCTGAACTTATCCTTGGCCGTGAAAAACAGGTTGCCGGGGATCTGTTTGAAGTCGGCCTTCACATATGTTTCGTCGTCCATGATGCAGCATTCAACTTTCGTCAGCATGTTGAGGTACAACTTCCTGGCACGGGTTTTGGCGGACTTGTTCTGCTTCCGTCGCGATTAGGGGCCTTTTGTACCTTGAACGTTCGAAGCCCAGCCTTAGTTTTGGCCTTCTGGACAAAACTTCGGCTTACGTGCAGCTTCTTAGCCACATCCCGAACGGAGGCGTTCGGATTTCGGTTGAAGGCCCCAACTACGCGGTTGTGATTTTTGGTGTTGTACGGAATACTTTTTCCTTCACTTCTGGGCTTCCGATCGGTGGTCAACCGTTCCTTGAACCGCTTAATCAGTCGCGACACCGTGGAATTCGCGATTCCCAACGTTTTAGCGATGGAAAGATGCGAGAGATCCTTGTTCTCGTGATGAATGCGCAAGATTTTATCACGCACGAGCTGTTCTTTCGACTCCATTTCCGCGAGTTTTGATCACAGGACTTTAAAACTTGCAGGATGTAAATAATGCACTATGAACTAAATCCACCCAAATTTTCATTAAATTCTACCCAACGGTTAAAAAGTTAGAGCAATTTCATAGTGTGGCAATTTCATCGTGGACACCCTTTAGCCTATATGATGGGTCACATTGTAGATGAAGACATATTCTGACCATTATTCCGAAAGAGCCCGGGACATGGCAAAATGGCTCCCATTGTTCATGAGCACAAACAAAAAGGAATCCCCTTTCACATTGTTCTCAAATCATCTTGTGATAAAAGGTATCCTAGGGAAGATTCTAGATCAATTCAGATTTAGACAACACCTCTGGAGAACTGGTTGTGGTCAATACCGCCTTGAACTCTCAAAATTACGTTCTTAAATTATTGTTTCAATTTCATTTCATTTTTGTTCGAAGTTGAAGTGAGATTCGGGCTACATTTCCAAGGATTCCGGGACAAGTTCACATGGGACCAATTCTGGGGTCTCATTATTCGTTTAACATCTTTTGAAGTTCTGCCCCAAGAAATTCAGAACGTGTTCGAGTAAAGACATTCTGGGTTGAGACGCTTGAACCAACAGTTTTTGATCTTTAGTTTGAATTCTCATGAATTCCTCCCCGGAAGAACACGGAGTATGTTCCTGTGTGGTCCTGGATACCCAATAGCGTGCTACGTTTCATCAATTTGAATTGTCAACAAGCAAGGACAAACACGTGTGATCACATATGATGTAAACCGCTAACACATTTTGTAAGTGGCCCCAATAGCATCATAACTGTTGGTTTAAATTGGTTCGAATCGTCCCAAACGTTATTTTCTTCTTCTCGTATCTGCAACGAAGTAAATCACCATTACAATTGTGAGTAGCTCCAACAGCATGTTTATTGCTGGTTTGAATCGGTTCAGATCGAATGTCATACGTAGTTCAAAAATGTTTAGCTTTCCCAATGAAGTAAACCACCATCACACTTTGTGAGTTGCAATAACAGCATCCTTACTGTTGGTTCAAATCGATTCAAAGCGGCCATTAAATAAAGCTTAAAAACATGTTTGTTTTTTCATTGCAGGAAACCACCATCACACTTTGCGGCTGGAACACCATCCTTAGTGTTGGAATAAATGGGTTTAAATCGATTTTCAAGTGAACTCGGGAAAAATTCTTCATTTTTCCAATTATGACAACACTTTGTGAGCGACACCAACAGCATCTTTACTGTTGGTTTAAATCGTATCAAATCGATGATGATTTGTATTACCAATGAAGTAAACCACCATCACACTTGGTGAGTGGCCCTAATAACATCCTTACAGTTGATTTAAATCGATTGAAATCGACCCTCATGTGAAGTTTAACTTTTTTCCAATGATGAGAACTACCATCACATTTCTTTAGTGTCCCCGATGACATCCTTACTGTTGGTTTAAATCAGTTCCAATATTTAAACATATTTTTGAGCATATCTTTAAAACCAACTAAATGGAGAACAGTCTGAAAACAATGGCAGAAAAGAATTCTGAGGACCGTTTACCAAAACGAACCCTGCTGAAGGGCAGACGATTCCTTGGCTTCCAACAAAGCGAGTATCATATCACCACATTCGTAACCTTTTCTGATTTGATCTGTATCCGGAGGCGAGACTGGCGCCGGTTTTGCCATAGTTTGCGATCAACAGTGTTTTACACATTGAGGATGTAGGTTAGTCCCAAGCATCATTTCTCGAGTAATTCATGTTAAGGGCCAAAAAGCCATTTGTAAACAATGACTTCAAATGTCGATTTCTATTGAATCTAAAATCACTCTGGTGAAATGAAAGCAGCACCTGGTAGAAGAATGTAAGTTCTACGGTATGAAGTAGCTAGATATAGTAGGATTCTCGTGATTCGTGAGAGATCAACGTTTAAAGTCATTGTTTTTTTTTAGGCCCTAATCATGAATTACTCGAGATTTGTTCTAATAGCAGGTGATCTAACAGTAAAGGAGTAGCAACCCTGGACGGTAAGTCATGCTCATGCTCAAGCTCGAAGGGGCACATGTGATCATAAAAGTTGAATGTCTGTGTAATTTCACTAGCTTGATAGTTTACCTAACAAGTTTAACTTGTCCTAAATTAATTCCTCTATACTATGTTTCATATATATGTGTTTAACAAATTTAATACAGATTTTTTTATACCATATTTCAATATAATTTGTGGTCTTCATGCTTGCACAAATGAATAAAACCATTAAAAGGATAAAATTTGCGAATAAATGTTTTTTTTTCTAAACCTTCTAGACCTTCTGGACCTAATTGGAAAACTATAAAAATTTAAATTAACACATTACTTGATCACTTTTTCTAAAAAATATAAAACACTGAAACACTTTTTGAAACTATCACTAGTAAACGCGCGATGAATCATTACATTCCACGAAAGAAAGCTTATATTTTGACAGATAGGCCTATTTCGTCTGGGACTTACAGACTTCTTCAGTGTCGAGTGCTCGACTGATGAGTTTTTTTTTTAAAGTGAAGCTTCTAGACCTTCCAAAAAATCCTTCGAGTACAGATTTTGATGTTCTACTCGATCAATAAGAAGTTTTTGGATGTTTCGATCGAACCTATGAATCGAAAAAGTGCCACTTATGAATTGAACAACACTGCAATAGACATGCTTAAGTAGTCCTGAAATACCTACGGCACTCCAAACTATCCTTGAATATTGATCTTGGTGTTCTATATGATCAACAGGGCTATTTACGATGTCTCCATCGTACTTATGAGTTGTAATAGCTCCATTGGATATCATAACACTCTATTAAAGTTGTACAGAATTTCTAGAATACCTACGGTACTCCAAATTAACCTTTTTTTATTTTGGACACGAAACTGATCGAAAAAAAAGGTGTTCAGGGAGAACCTGTCAAAACCGTAATCTTTTTTTATTAATGAAATCCAGGTTCTGGGTTCCATGTCTCTGGGTATTTCAGTTCTGGGTCATCCAAACTGCCCTGTAGCTCAGAATTTAGGGGGCTACTGGGGGGAGGGTTTGACCAAAGTCTACTCTCCTCACAAAATTAAAAAAATGTACTAGGGGGGAGAGAAGTCTGAGATTTTCTAAAATGAGTCTATGTGGTTTATGTACAGGCCCTGGGATCTAAAGCCCGAATAGAATATATTTTTCTCGATAAACAAAATCATGAAGTATAATCAACCACGTTCATACAATAATTTGAAAGGCTTCCAAAACAACATGTTTTGGGAAGTTCTTGGCCATCGAGACGTATATGAAATTCAGAACTGAGGATCTACAGCCGAAACAGCAGCCTTTTTTGTCATATAGAGTTACGGTATGTTTTCAACCATTATATATTACTACATGACATTGAATATATATTGGGCAGGGAGGGAGCATCAGGGTATCATTTAAGCTGGAATTGGACAATGGAGTGGTATGACAACCGGCGTCTAGGAGGGAACAAACAGTATCATTTTCTTATCCTACCGATTCGATTGAGATGCTGTGAGTTCTACTCCAACAGTTTCAGCGAGAGTGACGCGCCCTTCTTAACAAGCCATCCCGTAGAAAGCTTAATGAGTATTGCGAATTGGGTTATGCGGTTTGTTGGATCGTATCGTTGGAAGGAGAATCTTATGTTCCCGCGGGTTTCGCGTAAGTGTCTCTGCTTACGGGTCCGCTCACCGTTTTTGGCCCTTCATACAGCGTTACTGTGAATGCAAACCGGTAACTCAATTTGATCTTGCTATTAAGTGGAGCTGCATACATGACAAGGTCTTAGAAGGGATGGTGGCTACCTTACATACATACATACATACATAGAGTTACGGTATGTTTTCAACCATGTTCAGTGAGTGCTCTTGAAAGATCAACGAAGTTTATGCAATAATTTTGTGATAAACTAGGTCATTCAAATCACCCTGGAGTTTAGAACTTAAGATCAACAGTCGAAACAACAGCCTTTTTTCGTTATACAGAGTTACGGTGTGTATTCAACTATTTTCAGTGGAAATTCTGCAAAGCTCAACGAACGCGATAATCTTGTGATCATCTAGGTCATCCAAATCATTCTGAAGTTCAGAACTTAAGATCTACAGAAGAAAAAGGAGCTTTTTTCGTTATATAGAGTTCCAATATGTTTTCAACCATACTCAGTGAAAGTTCTTAAAAGTTAAACGGTCACTATGCGATTCTCTTGCATTGGTTGCCCAAACTACTCTGGACCTCAGAACTTAAGATCTACAGTCGAAACAACAGCCTTTTTCGGCATACAAAGTTCTATAACCGAAACAGTAGACTTTTCCTTGTTTAGAGTTACGATATGTTTTCAAGCATACTCAGTGAGAATCAAAAAAAAAATTAAACGCATGTTTTGTAATAATCTTGAGATATCTTAGGTTCACCAAATCTTTCTGGAATTCATAAATTAAGATCTAGAGCCAAAACAGCTGACAGTTCCTTTATTTAGAGTAACGATATGTTTTCAACCATATTCGGTGAACGTTCTGGAAAGTTTAGCGGTCGTTATGTGATAATGTTGGGATAACCTAGGTCATCAAAACCATCCAGTTCAGAACGTAGGATCTACAGCCGAAACTGCAGCTCTTTTCGTTATAAAGAGTTAAGGTATGTTTTCAAGCATACTCAGAGGAAATTTAAAAAAAGGTAAACGGAGGTTTTGTAATAATCTTGAGATATCATAGGTTGCCCAAATCCTTCTGGATTTCCGAACTTAAGATCAAGAGCCTAAACGGCTGACTTTTTGTTATTTAGAGTAACGATATGTTTTTAACCATATTCAGTGAACGTTTTGGAAAGTTTAACGATCGTTATGTGATAATTTTGAGATAACCTAGGTCATCCAAACCACTCAAGAGTTCAGAACGTAAGATTTACTGCCGAATCTGCACCTCTTTTCATAATATAGAGTTACGATATTTTTTCCAGCATATTCAACGAAAGTTCTGGAAAGTTCAACGAACGTTTCGCGATAACCTAGGTAATCCAAACCACTTTGGAGTACAGAACTCAAGATCAACAACCAAAGCAGTAGCCCTTTTCGTTATACAGAGTTGCGGTATGTCTTCAACAATAGACGGAGAAATTCTGGAAAGTTCTAAGAACGTTATGCGAAAACCTAGGAGTTCAGAACTCAAGATCTACAGCCGAAACTCCAGCTTTTATCGCTATATGGAGCAACGGTATGTTTTCAACCATACTTAATGAAAATTCTGAAAAGAAATATGGACGTTATGCGATAAACATGTCTGTCCCATGTTTATCGCAAAACGTCCGTATTTCTTACCCAAAACTCTCTGGAGTTCAGAACTTAAGATCTACAGTCAAAACAGCAGTCTTATTCGTCATATAGTGTTACTGTATCGTTTTGGCCATGTTCAGCGAAAATTCTAAACTTTTCGGACTTCATGCGGTAATTTCGGGACAGCCTTGGCTGCTTAAACCACTCTGGAGTTCGGAAGTTAAGGTCTTAAGCCAAAACAGCAGCCTTTTTTCGTTATATAGAGCGACGATACGTTTTCAACCGTGTTCATTGATAGTTCTGGACAGTTCAACGGACGTTATGCGATAATCTTGTGATTACCTAAGCCATCCAAACCACTCTGGAGTTCAGAAGTTAAGATATACAGCCAAAAGAATAGTCTTGTTTTCGTTATATGTAGCTACGGTATGTCTTCAATCATATTCAATGAACGTTCTGAAAAGTTAAACGAACGTTATGCGATAAGTTCGCGACAGCCAAGGTTGCCAACCCACTCTGGTGTTCAGAACTTAGTATCTACAGCCGAAACAGCAGGCTTTTCTCGTTATATAGAGTAACGGTATGTAACCATATTAAGTGAAAGTTATAGAAATTTCAACGAATGTTATGCGATAATCTTGTGATAACCTAGGTCATCCATATCCTTCAGGATTTCAGAAATCAATATCAACAGCCGAAACATCAGTCCTTTTCGTTATACAGAGTTACGGTATGTCTTCAACAATAGCCATAGAAAGATCTGAAAAGTTCAACGGACGTTATGCGATAATCTTGCGATAACCAAAGTCATCCAAACCACTCTGGAGTTCATAACTCAAGATCTACAACCGAAACCTTTTTTCATTATACAGAGTTACGTTCAGTTTTCAACCATACTCAGTGAAAATTCTAAAAAGATAAACGGACGGTATGCGATGATCACATCCTAGGTTACCCAAGGCCCTCTGGAGTTCAGAACATAAGATCTACCGCCGAAACAGTAGCCTTTTTCGTTAGAGTTACGGTGTGTTATGCCATATTCAGTGAAAGTTCTGGAAAGTTCAACGAACGTTATATGATAGTCTTGCGATAACCTAGGTTCTCCAAATTACCACGGAGTTTAAAACTTAAGATTTACAGCCGAGACAGCAACCGTTTTCGTTATGTTGTCGATCATGTACATTAAAAGTTCTGGAAAGTTCAACAGTCGTTATGTGATAATTATGGCATAACCTAAGTTGCCTAAACCACCCAGGAGTTCACAACATAAAATCTAAGCCGGACCAGTAATAAGTTTTGTTATATAGAGTTCCGGTCTGCTTTTTTCAACCATGTTCAGTAATTCATTTTGAATTCTGAAAAGTTCAACGGGCGTTAAGCGATAAACTTGGGACAGCTCAGGTGATCCAAACAACTCTGGAGTTCAAGAGCTGAAGATCTACAGCCTTAATCAAGCTTTGTTCAACTGTACTCGTTATTTTTACGTCATCATCTGTGTTATTCGAGTTTTCCGATGCATCCTTGAACATTTTTCAATAGTGTAAAGATGCTCTACGTCATTAAAACTAGCCTGAAGCTCAGAACTAAATATTAACAGTGGTTAGGCAGAGCTACGGTATGAAAAAAGAATACCACGATGAAATTATAGGGTTTTCATGAATCAGTGTGTTAATCTAATTTAGATATATAAACAGAATTATTTTTAAATTTTTTGTTTTACAGAGAGCAAAAGAAGCATAATTCGATCACTTTCACTTTTTTTAAACACTATTTAAAAAAAAAAAAACTTTTTTGAGCGTATTAGTAGAACGATTGTGATTGGGAAACTAGGAGAATTTAAAATTTAACACTTCATTTGATCACTTTTTTAAAAATTAAAAAATTAAACCTTGAAACACTTTTTTAAATTTTTGCTAGTAATCGCGAGCAAATTCCATTTAATTCCACTATGAGCTTATCTTTTGACAGATAGGCCTATTTCGTCTGCTACTTACAGACTTCTTCAGTGTCGAGTGCACATATCTGATTTTGTAAACAAAGAGGTGAAGTAAGATTAAACCCATAGCACTCAACATTTCCGTAACATGATGGTGCTGCTTCTTTCCGTGAGGGTGCTGTGAGTTTAGTGAAATTTACGTTTGAATCTTACTTCCCCTGTTTGTTTGGAAAATGAGATACATCTGTTTGAAAAAGTACTTGAGACATGATTCTAGGGATTGATTTGATATAACAAAAATGGAATTAGGTCAAAACGAAGGTATTTCACTGTACTTTCCTAAAAAAATGCAAAATTATTCCGACAGTATTCGAATGGATTCACCAACTTTCTTTGGAATTTGCGCTATTAATGTTCAGTGTCCTGAGTCATCTTACCCGTTTTCTTTAATTCCGCATGATCATTGCCCAATACTTTTCAATTGAGCAGAATTACGGATAGTTTGGTGGATTGAAATCGTTGTCGACAAAATCCACCTCATCGTGGTAGTTCCAGTGTAGCACGTCCCAGCTATGGTGGCAGCATTCCAAATCTGGCCAGAATTTCAGTAAACCACATTTCCCTTGCTACTCGTAATCATTAAGCTTCGAGCCATCGTGTTACTGGTGATGAAAAACTTGATTTAGAGTCCGCAGCTGAAAAATGCTTTGCTTGATCACCAGTTTCTAGGCGAATTTATAGGCCTTTGTATCTCTCTGTTGGTGTCTTTATTAGCGGTCACCTATGGACCCAGATACACCAATTCGTTCGTGAAGATCGAACCACTCTTGTCGAATCACATCCTTCAAGGCAATGTTAAATAGCAAACACGACAATCCATCAACTTTCCGTAACCCCTTTCAAGATTTGGGGAGATTCGAGAGTTTCCCATCGTTGTTTTGAGCAACTATGTCAGTTTTTCTGTAAATTCATGGTCGTGGATAATCTGCCACATCTGATTTTGTTAAAAACGTGTAAAACTTATTAAAGAAAAAGTCGGGCGTTTCGAGAGATTACAGGAATTTTCAAATGACTAAACTAACTTTCTGAGTGCGTAAAAATATTCCTGGTTAGAAATTTAGGAAAATTTTAGGGAACATTTTTTTTTCAGTTTGATATTCAGGAACTTGTTGGTCGCTTCGTGGACTTGATGAAAGTTCCAAGGAACTTGGATTAAACGAAAATGCGTGGATCATCTTCAAGGCCTTATCAGAGCTTCGAGGGTGGACTGACGGCACGGCCCGACGAATCAGCCTCAGGCTGAAAAGCGCGTAAATATGAAACAGGAACAACAGTGGATTGAAGACTAAAATACTTGAAGGTCTGCAAATTTGTCAGGAGAAATTCCGTGAATTTGTGCTAGGAAAATTCGTTCGGACTTTCCAGCTAAAAACTTGTTGGGGCAATTACAGGCAACAGTCAAAATCTTGGACAACATTTGAAAAATCTGTGAACTTGTATGAATCTCAATTGGAAATTCTGGACCATCAACGAAAAAACACCGACCTTGATTTTAGGAGTGTTGAAGTTCCGTAAAATTGTTGTTTGCATTGCTGTGAAATGTGAGGAAAATTTCCAACTACTATTGCAAGCTGAAGGTTCCTTGGGCTTGAAGGTAGGAGAAGTTTTCGTCAGATTTCTCCAGAAGTTTCGAAAAGTGTATTATGATGTTTTTTAATAATTTATGAACTAGTCGCAAATTGCAGGGCACAGTCGTAACTTTGGATCACATTGGAAACTACCGTAAGCAGCACATAACGGTTACAGCAAGTTAGTTGTAACTTTATTGTGTCACAAAGCAGTCACCTCAACCAGTTTGTAACAAGTATGTTACCAGGGTCATGAAATTCTATGAACTTTATATTGATTTGAGGAAATTTTAGGAAAACCCGTGACCTCACTTCATTTTTATTTATTTCGTTGAGATTCACGAAATATCTGAATACGAACTTGAACTTGAAGAAACATGTTCAAACTTGTTAGGAGAAAATTGTGGTATGTGAAAATATCTTAAGGTTTCGAAAACTGCAAATCGCTACAAATAACAAAAAAAAAGCTATTCATGGGTCTTTGATGATCTATGAACTTGTAAGAACACCTAGGGATCATTTGTTAGGTTTATTCTATTTCAAATCCTGTAAACTTGAAATGAGAAGAAAAACTAGTATTATCCATGTAATTCCAACTACCTTTGTTTCTTCTCATTTCTAATTAGAGGTATTCCACTAAACAGCTCAAACCCTCTCAGATTCCTGTAAACTTGTATGAAGTTTTTAGAAATTGCCATACAACTCTAAAACCCTCTAAGATTATTTGGTAGTTCTGCGAACTAGTTGGAAGCACGTTGGAAATGCTGCGAAATTTTTGGATTATTCGTGAAACAGCATCAAAACCTTTCGTGGTTGCTAGATGCTGAGGAAGCTGGGGATATAATAATGAAATAAATTCAATGCTCCTTCACGAGGAAGTTGGAATTTTCGTGGAGTAGACGAATGCGAGTAGCTGGGCTCATTTATGACCGCCGATAACGACACCAGCAGAGAGATACAATGGCACATTCTGGCAATCTTGCCTACTTTGGGCTCCGAAGGACGCTAAATTCGCCGAACTACAAAGTTGACCATCTACAAGACATTTTGTAGACCGGTAGTTCGCTGCGGCTAGGAAACATGGACATTGCTAGTGGAGAACCAATGCGCCCTTGATGTCTTTGAACGGAAGGTACTGCGTACAATCTACGATGGAGTGCAGATTAAAGACGAAACGTGGAGGAGGCAAACGAGCCACGAATTGCATCAGTTGTTGTACAACATCGCATAAATACGTTCTGATATTCACATAGTGATGGCGTAGTGTAGTGATTGTTGCAAACCTTGGAGGTTTGTAGAGCTTCAGAGCGCAGAACCATTGGTGGCTTCGGCCGTGACATATGCCAGCTTTATCTTACCTAACATAAGGCTGGCTATGGCCAAACCGAACTCCAGAATCTTTGGCATGGCTGACGAGAAGCTGATTAACAGCTTGTCGTTTCGGAAAACCACATAGCGATGACGGAGTGTTGTAAAGGTACTTAAATGAAGCTGAGGGAATTTCTGATAATCAGGGATTTTTGAAGTAAACCTGCTGACTGTTAGAGAGTTGCCAGTATTTGTAGAACATAATATAGAAATAGTAGTTACTTCTGAAACAAATTTTTCGGAGTTTTCAAATTTATCGGATGTTTCATGAACAAGCCTTCAAGTATTTGTTGAAGACACCCAGAAAGTTTTATGATTTAACCGTTGGAGCTGGAGATCAAATCGAAAATGTTGGATAGCAATGTTTTCGGTAGCAATCGGGAAAAATATGTAATTTTTATAAGGCCAGAGAACCGTTTTGGACCGATTTATACAAACTTTAACGATGTTGTTAGGACCTTTCACAAAGTAGAGAACGCCAGTTGAGGTTTTATGGTGGTTTACTTTATTGGAGGAAACAATCAAAACACTTTTAACAGCCCGCTTAGAATGCAAATTTAGACCAACAATAAGCATTGGGAACAATCACAAAGTGTGGTGGTGGTAGCGGCGTTGAAAATTCGCTTTTGACTGATTTAAACTAACAAAGTATGCTGATTGGCCATCACGAAGTGTGATGGTGGTTTTTTATAGAGCGAAAACACGGTAATTTTTCATAACGCCTGAGAGCCGATTTGGACCGATTTATACCAACTTTAACGATGTTGTTGGAACCTCAAAATGTTATGGTGGTTTACTTTATTGGGGAAAAAAATAAAAAGCTTTAAATAGCCACTTTGAACAAATTTACACCAATAATAAGCATTGGGACCAATCACAAAGTATGGTGATGGTTTACTATTTTGGTAAAACAAACATTTTTCAAACAACGTTAAAAAGCCGCTTATAAACCATTTAAACCAACAGTAGGGATGCTGTTGGGGCCACTCAAAAAGTGTGATGGTGTTTTTTTATGGATTGAAAATAAGGTATTTTTTCATAACGCCTGGGAGCCGATTTGGACCGATTTATACCAACATCTGTAACCACCATGCACAAAGTGAAGAACGTCAGATCTTAATCTTGAAAAAAAGTTGGTCCTTAAGCTGACAGTTTGAGTCTTCCAGCTGTTTCCCAAAGCAGATAATTTCAACAGACCAACAGAGTCTGTGATACCTCTGAATCTGAAACCACGACCACTTGAACTGGTATAGCATTAGATAATCGAAGGCAAACCTATCCCCGGTCACATGGACTGCCAGCGGATTTGATTGTTTTTCCTTTCTCCCATTTATGGGACAGCCCTTTGCGCAACTACCCAACAGCAGCCTAATCTCCTAATATGTACTTTTCCGGTATACCCCGGCGATGGAATGCAACAATGACTTCACTGCACGTGTCCACCTGCTTCTTCCAACCACGAGAGGCGACGCATTGTCTCGTCCAGTTTCACTTCGAGCCCAGTCCGTTATCTGGTCTAATCTAATCGAATTCAACACCTTTCGGTTTCAGTTTGCACTTGGACTGTGATGTGACACTGAAATCACAGCCTTTCAAAGTCGTCGTCGTCGTCGTCGTCGTCGCTGATCGAGTTGAGCGGGCTTCAAATATCACAAATCCAATCCCGCACACAAGGCGACATTCGAGTAACACGCCAAAGCCATTTACTGTGGATGACTGTTTTGCCTCTGTGGTTTGGTGACCGGATTCAGGTGCAGCAAAAACGAAAGCAGCTGGCTCGGCGAAGCTCAGCAGTGTGCAGTTGTTTTTATCTGGTTCAGCACCTAGCTGCATTGATTCAGTTCGAAAGGTAATCCGATCATAATTCGGTTGATTTATCGAAACATGGGCAAAACCGCAGTAGGTGTGGATTGTGTTTGTCATTGTTTGTGGTTAATTCTTGTTTTAGGTCGGTTGTCGTTCGGAAGGTTGTTTGCGGTAGATCATTTCCTTAGTTGGTGATGTAACTCTTCTTTGATTGTATTCACATTCCGAATAGCACTAGAATCGTTTGTTTTTATTAACATCATACAAAAAAACACTTTCTTCGAGTTTCATCTAGCAATACTGGCATCTTATCAGGCGAGGAAAAACCGTCAAGTCATTGTAAACTATGACTGAGATTGTTATACTGTTTATACAGTAATTAGCAGGCAAACAGAAAACGCATAACAAACTGGTAAAAACAGAACAATGCCAATTTGCACCTTTTACACCTGGGGTCTGCGGTTAGGCGCCACCACAATCAGGTCTCGTCCCGTTCTCTACCCGCCACAATTTCTGCCAATTTCTTTGTATGACACATCGAAAACAGTAATTGACAGTCGATTGTGAATTGCGCTACCGAACAACGCCACTCTCAAAGGCGAATAACTTCATAAGGTTTTAAAAATACCGGTTCCACAACTTCCTGTGTGACACTCGGCTCCACCTCCAACGAGCTACAGCAATTTGCATATCAAATAAACAAATACGCCATCAAAAAGTGTGAAGCGAAGACGCACTCGAATTATAAGCACCCGCATCAGCCGGCAGTGCAGTGCAGTCAGTGTCTTGAAGAGCATTATGCCATTTCCTTTTACGGGCCTGTCTTCCTTTCGCCATATGTCGTCGTTCGTTGCACCTCTCGCAATTACTCAACTTGATGGAATACAAAATTTATTGCACTCGCGTACTACTTATCAGCAGAATTGTTGTTTATAATAGCTATTTCCGACCAGCCCACTTCCAATCGCGGTATGAAAGACTCTGGATGAAAAGATAACGTGCCGCCACTAATCACTGTACACAACAATGCAAAAGATAGCAGCTGTTTGATGCGTAAGCAAAAATTTTCACCAAGTCCAACAGGAAATAACGCATAGTGCGGAAAAAGCAGAACTTAAGGATTCCACAGACCGCTTGCTTACTTTCTTGACCAATTGATCCCCCTCTGTCTGTCTGTCTGTCTGTCTGTCTGTCTGTCTGTCTGTCTGTCTGTCTGTCTGTCTGTCTGTCTGTCTGTCTGTCTGTCTGTCTGTCTGTCTGTCTGTCTGTCTGTCTGTCTGTCTGTCTGTCTGTCTGTCTGTCTGTCTGTCTGTCTGTCTGTCTGTCTGTCTGTCTGTCTGTCTGTCTGTCTGTCTGTCTGTCTGTCTGTCTGTCTGTCTGTCTGTCTGTCTGTCTGTCTGTCTGTCTGTCTGTCTGTCTGTCTGTCTGTCTGTCTGTCTGTCTGTCTGTCTGTCTGTCTGTCTGTCTGTCTGTCTGTCTGTCTGTCTGTCTGTCTGTCTGTCTGTCTGTCTGGTCTGTCTGTCATGTGCTGTCTGTCTGTCTGTCTGTCTGTCTGTCTGTCTGTCTGTCTGTCTGTCTGTCTGTCTGTCTGTCTGTCTGTCTGTCTGTCTGTCTGTCTGTCTGCTCTGTCTGTCTGTCCTGTCTGTCTGTCTGCTCTGTCTGTCTGTCTGTCTGTCTGTCTGTCTGTCTGTCTGTCTGTCTGCCTGTCTGTCTGTCTCCGTCTGTCTGTCTGTCTGTCTGTCTGTCTGTCTGTCTGTCTGTCTGTCTGTCTGTCTGTCTGTCTGTCTGTCTGTCTGTCTGTCTGTCTGTCTGTCTGTCTGTCTGTCTGTCTGTCTGTCTGTCTGTCTGTCTGTCTGTCTGTCTGTCTGTCTGTCTGTCTGTCTGTCTGTCTGTCTGTCTGTCTGTCTGTCTGTCTGTCTGTCTGTCTGTCTGTCTGTCTGTCTGTCTGTCTGTCTGTCTGTCTGTCTGTCTGTCTGTCTGTCTGTCTGTCTGTCTGTCTGTCTGTCTGTCTGTCTGTCTGTCTGTCTGTCTGTCTGTCTGTCTGTCTGTCTGTCTGTCTGTCTGTCTGTCTGGCTGTCTGTCTGTCTGTCTGTCTGTCTGTCTGTCTGTCTGTCTGTCTGTCTGTCTGTCTGTCTGTCTGTCTGTCTGTCTGTCTGTCTGTCTGTCTGTCTGTCTGTCTGTCTGTCTGTCTGTCTGTCTGTCTGTCTGTCTGTCTGTCTGTCTGTCTGTCTGTCTGTCTGTCTGTCTGTCTGGGAGAGGGGGCTCCCATACAAATGAAACAAAAAGTTCAGCAAATGGAACCAAATTTGGCATGTGGGGGTTTTTGGAGGCAATAAATGTTTCTACGGTGGTTCGAGGCCCCTACTCTGTCTGGAAGGGGGGACTCTCATACAAATGAAACAAAAACATTAATGTCCACTCTTGGTGCCTCATGGTGATGAGCGAACATCTCCTTCTACATCATAATCCATCATAATCGTTACTCCACGCACGGAGAATACAAAACATAACAATCAAAGTATACAATATGTGTATTTCTCGGGTAAGCCGCATGTACTAAGAAAAGTTTGAACCCCTTCTCAGTCAACAATGGGGGATGCTTGAGTTACTCTCAAAGCTACGTTATGAACAGGAAGCTAATCTAAGGTTAAGCAAGGGAAAATTACATTTAAACTGACAGGATACGCTTCGTTTGAAGACAAATCAAGCTGAACAATGCATCAGGTCCTAAGTAACATTGAGAGATTCTCTTCGACGAGTTTCGCTTTCGTTAGTAGTTAGTCTATTGAACGATTTTCTGATGTTTTTGACGTTTTGGATCATTAATTACACTTTATATGACCATACTGTGTGTTGAAAATACTTGAACATGTGTTTACATAGCCATAGGGACGCAAAGAGAAAGTCTATAACGAGAGTCTCCCAATGTTCCTTTGGACCTAATGCATTGTTCAGCTTGACATGTTTTGTCTATGAAATGCTTCTACACAGAAAAACCGGTAGCAGCTACCGATCCAAGGGTCAAAATTAAAAACATTTGTTTTTTTTTTGCAGAAATTACACGCATTAGCAATCGAAAATATTTTAACAAAACATATTGCGAAAAAACCATTCATTTAGTTGCAAGCGTAGCAAGGCTCTGGGTTCAGTAAATTATTTCGTGTTCTGAAATTTATTATATAATAAAATAAACCGTTTTCCAGAAATTTTTAAGTTTTCACATTGGGAAAAGTTAACCGAACTTTGTGAGTACATTCCATTAAAAAAATGTTTTATTATATTTGTGCCATCAAAAGCAATACAACTCGACACGAGTTTCAAAGATATTAAGTTTGAGTGGAGCACCATTTAAAAATTATGTAACGCTACTAGAGAGGAAGAGATGGACTTGGTTTGTCGCGACGCTCATGGTAAGTCCATGCCGTAACGCAAAGCAGTAAGTTAGGAAAAAAAACAACGGTTTCAGTTTACATTGCATGGATTGCATGCGAAGTACAGAAAAGAAGCAGTAGAAGAAAGAGACGAAGATGAGCAGGAAGATGCAAATATGGAGAAAAAAATTAGAATGAAACAATCCGAAATAAACGACGAGGAGGAAACGAAATGGGCTGAGACTAAGCGGGACGTTTATGGACCTACCAATACTCTCTCATATAACAGAGTATGTTGAGTATGTTGAGATTTCGTCATACTTGACAATTAAACATAATTTGGTTTTTAGAAAATTCATCCAGAGTGACAGTTAAGTGCTGATATGACGACAGACAACAAGTACTACGAAGATGTAACTTTGAAAAATTACTTCGATTTTCATAAAAAAGAAATTAACTTTGTGTAGTTCTTAGTACACTGGAACAAATCACGTAAAAAAATACAATAATTTTGTAAAAATAAAAATAATTATTAAAATTCATACAAAAATCCACTAAATGAAACAAAAATGTCCGTAGAAGTATCACAAAAAGCAAACAAAAATGGATTTTTTACAATATTCAAAGTATGAAATGTATATTACATAAAAATTTACATACGAAAACACAAAAATCAATGCCAAAATAACAAAAAAAAAAAATAGACAGAGCTATTCTAAGCAATATATGTATTTCTATTTCAAAACGAAAATGATCCATTAAAAGCTTAGTGAGAATGCAAAACTGTGAAAAACTATTGAAATAGAATATGTTTAAAATTAAATTCTTTTTATTGTTTTATGGGCATGTATTAAACTTTCAATCAAAATCAATGAAGACTAGCGGAGAACAGAAAAAGAAAAAGCAGATAGATAAAAATGGCAAAGAAGAAGCGAAAAGATATAAACAAATTGATGAAGCGAATGAAGAAATTCAAATGTCACGAGGAGGAAAACATGATAGAGATGAAATACATCAAAAAAACGAAATGAAACTCAAATAAAGGTAACAAATGAAGGAGAAGAGTTTAAGAATTGAAAGTAAAATCAGGCGAAAGAAACGGTTAAAAATAAAGAATAATAAACAAAAAGGAAGTAATGGGATGTAGGATATGAAGTAAAAAAAAGGGGAAGGGTACATATGACGAAGAAGAAACGTAGTTAATATAAGGGGAAAAACGAAAAGGACGATAGAAAAAACATAAATGAAAATATGGATCAGAAAAGAAAGAAGCGAATAGCTAAACATTGCGAAGAAGAAACGAAAGATATAAACCAAATGGTGAACACAGTGAACCATTTGTTAAGATGAAAAATGTGATAGGAGATGGAAAGTAGCTAATTTACAGAGCAATGACAGTGATACGTTTGAAACCAAATGGAAAAATTTAAGAAAAATCTGCAGAGGTAGTAAATGAAAAATAAGAAACGTCACGAAAGCAGCGATGAAGAAGCAAAATCAAACGAAAACCTGAGCAGAAGTAATGATGAGGTGTAAATAAAATAAAAGAAGTGAACAGGAAGTAATGAAGTAAGAGATATAATGAAAAAAGGAGCAAAACATAAAGAAGAAATGTAGTGGAAAAAGCGGAATCAAAGACAAAGGACGAAAATAAAGGAGAACGCAAAAACAAACAGAATAAACGTATGCAAAAATAAAAAAAACTGAATGGAAAAATCGTAGATGACAACATTACGCAAAAGAAACAAAGAAAGAATGAAAAATAATAGAAAAGGAAGAAAGGAAAATACAGAAATGAAGTGTACAAATTGACAAGGCAAGAGACAAAATAAAAGAAGATGCAGAAATATGCACAAGAATGCACAAAATAAAAGAAGGGATGAAAATACGAAGATCAAAGCAGCTGGGAGTAAACGAGAGGGCATAAAGCAGAAGAAATGGAGATGATGAAATGAAAAAAGGAAAACGGACAGAACAAAAAGATAGCAGATACAACATTACGGTGCAAATAAATAAGCGATGAACAGCAAGTAATGAAAAAAAAGTGGAGCAATAAGAAGGGATTTATTATCATCGTACATGTTTGGGCCGAAGGGTCTCAGATTGTTACAAAACGCTGGGTTCATAGATAAATGAACAAAAAAAATATTAAAAAATACGGGGTTGCCAGTTTCCCTGCAAAACACCAATTGAAGTTTTCCAATTTTCCCGAACATCACGTACTTCAAAAATTCATAACTCAAAAACGATTCATCGTAGAAAAAAAAATTCTTCAAACTATAATGAAATTTTCTCAAAAATTTGGATAAAATTAAATCTAAAAAGAAATTCTACTGTGAAGGAAAATTACTTGGAAAAGCCGGAAAACCATTGCCCGAGCCATGCACATTTTTAACAATATAGTTTCTTGTTTATTAATTCATAAGCTTACATTGGTGGAATTGTGGAGATGGGCTTATTTTGTTTATGAGTAATGCTCTTAAAAACTATGGGCCTGTCATTCGTTTTCATCCAAAAATCAAAAAGTTCCAAAAATTGTCGAGCCCTACGCGTGGACAAGGTCATAACAATCTATGCTAGTAAAAAAAACAATGTATGCTAGTAAAAAAACGCTATATGACGAAAAAGACATATAATATTTAAAAAAATAAGAAAATGAAGAGTAAGAAACAAAGGAATGAAAAAAATAAACGAATCGTTGAGAACAAGATTAAGCAAAGGAAAAAAACAATAAAACAAACAATCAAAAACGAAGAAATGAAGAAAAAAAACCGAAGTGGAAAAACCAAGTGCAATGGTGCACAGGATGAGGATGGAGACACGATAAGGAAGTTCATGGATATATAACAAAAACTAATATTGAAAAGAAGTCGAACCCTACGCGTGGATAGTGTTTCGTAACAATCTGAGACCCTTCGGCCAAATCTGTACGATAATAAAAGAACATCCCCATATGACGAAACAGATATGTAAAAACACCGACTGTTTTTACACACGATTTATACACGATAAGGAAAAAGAAGAAAATGAAGAGTAAGAAACAAATGTAAAAATAAACCCAAAAATCGTACGATGAAATGAAGATGAAAAACAGAAGTGGAAAAATCAATTGAAACGGTGCATAGGAGATAGACACAGCGAAGATATACATAGCTTAAAGTAAGGGTAGGGAATAAAGCATAAGAAATGAAAATGACTTATCATATAAACGAAATATACAGAAGGGACCGAAGAAAATGATGATGAAAGAAAACAAAAGATTCGGAAAATTTAAAAAGAAAAACGAGAAAAACAAATGGCGGGTAATAAAACGAGGAAAACGAAATCCAAATGACAAAACGGATAAAGGGTACTGAAAGATTAGGCACGAAAGGAACGATGAAGGGGAATATAAAAAGTTATATAAACGAAAATCAAGAACCGGTGTACGAAAAACGAAATGAAAGAAACTTCGAAGTTACGTAAAAGTAGAAGCAAAGCAAAGGTAAAGAAGAAAGCGGAAAATGGTGGAATAAATAAAGCGAGATGTATGAAAAGAACCGGAAGAAGCGATTAATATGAAGGGCAATAGAATAAGTTCAACCAAAAAAGTGACCAGTGGCGGAATAGCCATTGTCTTCCTACTCATATCGTGAAATATCAAATCAAATCAAAACATTCACTTATTCAATGATAAATTGCTCGGGTCAATTATCCAGGATCTCATTTGACATATCCTGATACGTTTGGCACAGATAAAAAGAAAAATTGAATTTTCTGCGTTATCTAATGAACATGAAAGAAATCTAGCAGAAAATGATGGGATATTTCATGTAAATTTTAGCCAGCTAACGCCTGAATCTAGCCTATTGTATGAACGATTGAAAACATTTTTGTATGGCGCATACAAGTTTGCAAACAATTTCGTTGTTAACGCCTTCTTTGGTTTGTTATTAAACGAGGTTAAATTTTACGCGCTTGTCAAAAATCATTATTTTTTTCTGTGAAGAAAAGTGACCCAGGGATATTTTAATCGCTTGAAATTATCCATTGCATCACCGAAGGCTTGGTTTCCGGAGGGAGTTTGGATTGATGCCGGTATTACTAGCTCTAGCATTTGGTCCACAACTGAAAGTTCCATCGACGAGGAACGGTGAAAATTCTCAATATGATAAAACATACGGATTTTTATCGATTTTTGTTGAATTTGGTGAGTTTGTTCCGGATGGACAAGGTACATATGAATTTAAGAAACTTAGTTCTTTATTCTGGTTGGCTGCTTGGCGGGATGGCCTTTTCAGAGTGATTAGTTATACTTTACGTAGTATTAGGTGTAATTTCAGAGCCTGTTCATTATCAACGCAGACTCATTTTTGAAAATCTCAGACCAGAAATCTCAGAAAATCGCCCAATACTGTCCATCGGTTGTTCCATAGTATTTTACGCACTCACAGCATTCATTCAAATTCTCCAACCCCGCCGAAGAGAAAGCCCCACTCCAAATCCAAACCCAAACCCTATCGCACACGTCAATCTCCAACCCAGAGGGCACTCGTTTCTCCGCCCAAGAGCGAACATTATCAGGTAGCGAATTGAATTTGCGTCTACCGATCAAGGTTTTGACAGCTCACCACCAGTTCACTGCCGCGGCGTTGTCGTCAGCAGACGGCACTCTAATTACTAGGGCTTTGCATTTTCGCGCTAAGTTAAAATCCTCGTTCAGAGCTTGTTTTTGCGCTTTGCTTTCCAGCGATGAGCTCGATTCACTTCCTCTGCCAAGACTGACTTGACTGACTGAAGAGAGTCTAATCGAAACTTTCTAATCGCAATAAATCATTTCAATCAACAACCTCTTTTATGCTCAATGCATCGCTGCCCACCCCCCCGTCAGTAGTGGTGGTTCGATTCGAATGGAGATGTTAGGGGTGGGACACACCAGCCAGCCTAATCCCTCGCCGCAATCGCGGTGTTTTTGTTTACATTTGCTCACAGAGGCGGCATGCTGTGGGGGAAGAGGTACGATTAAATAATATGGCGAGTCGAAGCGAGCAATCATAATGGCGGAAAAATTAAGGTGAAAATGAAGGTTATTAAAGTAGTTTTTTTCCTCGCTTCCAACCGCTTCGAGTGGAACAAACTTCTCGGTCGTTTGACAGCTTCACTGTGCGTGGTGTGTTTCATAACGGCTGCCTGGGTCCTGTGTGTGCACACGTGTCAAATTGAGGTGAACCTCTTTTGTTTCGATTTCATTTCGCGCATTTCGCCGCGGTGATTGAAAACCGATCTTATTATTAAGGGGTGAGGTGTTTGCCCGAAGACAAAGCTCTCCGGTTATAGAGACGACATCATACTGTTTTGGGTGTGGGAAATTTTCCACCGAAGTGTATTGCATCATCACACGTGCTGAATGGATGGGGTGGATGGGGAAAAACGAGGTCGTTGGACCGCGTAATGGTGCGGTGGAAAACAGTTTGGAGATTTTTACGAGGAGGTGAAGCTAATGACCGAATCGATGATCGGAGGTCGATCGGTTCAATGTCAAAGGTTCGTCGGTCATCGGAGTCAGCAGGAAATAAATTCGTTTTGGTGTTAAATATTTGGAATAGATAATTTGAGGTTATGCTAAATTCACATGTAGTATATGGTCGGTAGATTAATTTCATGAACCAAGAGGCCCCAGTACAGTAATGCGGGGCCCCGTGACCATTTAGATACCATTTTAGCTTTCAGCTGAAATTCAGCTCTAATTCAGCTTACAGGTACGGCACTGTTCACTTAATATGTAATGCTTCATGAAGGGGAGGGGTGAAGCCTGAGTTGGCGGTAGTGGTCTGCAACATTCTAAAAAAGCCGGTAAGTTAAGGTTATGTTACTTTTGCACGGCCCCTAAATAATATGTTCCATCCATGCTTCAGGGTTCTTGAATTTGACGAACTGGCCTTAAGTCAAAAAGAGACCTTACCGCAGGCCTAAAAAATGTGTTTTTCTTTTCTAGTCTTGAATTGTACCAAATCCCATATTGACCTTTTTGAACGGCTTTAACTTCACGGTTTCTTATAATCATGGTCTGTAAAGTTTTTGCAGATGCCATAAATTGCCACACTCGAATCGAACCTATGGCATAAACATTGATAGCTTTGGGTTACATAACTTTTGCACGGTCCCTTTACTGAAGGCATAGCGGATGGTTTTTTCCTAGTCTTGAAATGGAGCAAATCCCATATAATTAAATGAGATATGCAGACCTTGGAATGAGGACAGTAACAAATTTTCACCAAGTTTTTGCGTGATTTACACCCCCATTCCCCTCACAATTATATTAACTTACGTAATTTTTTGCACGGTTCCCAAATCCAATTTACTCACACCCATTACTTTGAGGGTCGTAGAATTTGTAAAACTGGCCAAAATGAATAGCTGAAATATAAATTTACAAAATCCCCCCAACCTTCCCCAAATTATTTAAGTTGACGTAATTTTTGCACGACCCCTAAATCCAATTTACACGCATCCATTGCTTTGAGGGTTGTGGATTTTTTTAAACCGGTGTTGATGAATTGCGGCATGGGAGGTCTGAAAAATTCTTGAAAAAAAAAATCACCCCCCCATCGCACACACACAATTATTTTATGTTACGTAATTTTTTCACAGACCCTGAATCCAATTTACATACATCCATTGGGTTGTTGAATTTCTGAAACAGGCTTTTTTAATCGGTTCAAGGTAATTGACTGAGCAAGGTAAAAAACACAGTTAGGAAATTAACCAAGTGTTCGATTCATTAGGGCCTGTTCATTAACCACGCAGACTCAGTTTTGAAAATCTCAGCCCCCACTCAGCTCTCCTCCCTCATAGACTTTTCTCCATACATTTTTCTGAATTTTTTGTAAGGATCGTAGACTTTGATCGAACACCACCCCCGCCTGCCCCTAGCAAATTCTACGTGATTTATTAATAGTCCCTTAGGACCGGTAATGCGGCATGGGTAAGAATAAGAAAATTTAAATTTCATTTTCCCGTTTGTGAACCTAACATTAGCTCTCAAGCCCAGTCCGTTGCCACACGGAGACTCAGAACAACAGTTAACGTGATGGACTTTCGAAATTACTCTCGGAACTCAAATTTTTTTTTAAGTACATCTACATGCACTATTTCAGAACATTTGGACTTGGGACTAGCATATTGACCCAAGAGTTAGGTGGCTTATGAAATTATACCTAGATTTCTTGAAGTCTAGAAAGAAAACGTCTAAGAAAGAAAAAGTAGTTCAAGCAGGAATATCCTAAAAAAAATCAGGACCAAACATCTTCGAAGTTCAAGATCATATTTCCCAGAAGTTAAGGAGAGTACTGCTCTGAAAATCAGGAGAGAGCTTTTAGAACTTTAGGAAGAAGTTTAGAGATAGGACTACTAAAAAGTTTGTAACATTCGAGAGGTTTTGGAGTTTTCCCAGAAATTCAAGATGGACTTCCCGCTATACAAAATTTCTCAAAAATACCGAAACAAAGCTCAGAACGTCCTAGAGATTCAGGAGCGAACTTCTTTGAAGTTTAGGGAAGGACTGCTCAGAAATTCGAGAAGGAACTTTCCAAAAGTTTAGTTGGAACTTCCAGAAATGGTAGAGAGCTTCCACGAAGTTCAGAAGAGAACATTTTCGAATTACAGAATGAAGATTTCTCAAAGTTCATGAAGAAACTTCTTCACGGAACAGAAAAGAAACTTCCAAGAAGAATAGTGGGTACTTCCTAGTAGTTTGCGCAGGATTTTCTCAGAAGTTCGGGAACAAACTTCCCCACAGTTCGGAAGAAAACTTCTCAAAAGTTCAGAAGAGGACTTCCCAGATGTTCAGGAACAAACTTCCAACAAATTTATGAAGATTTTTCAAGAAATTCTAGAGAGAAGTTTCGCAAAGATTTGGAGTAATTCTCCTCGCAGTTCTGGATGTTTCAGTTGTTTAAATAGAATAAGCTCAAGAAATACTTCTACAGAATTTCAGGAAAAAACTTACCAGAGGGGCACTACCTATAAGTTCAAGGTAATTTCTCAAAAATTTCAAGAAACTTCTTGAAGTTCTGGAGAGGACTCTCCAGAAGTTCCAAAGGAAATTTCCCGAAAGCTTAGTTAGAACTGCTCATAAGTGCTAGAGAGCTCTCCTGAAGTTCAGAATCGAACATTCCAGAAGTTCATAATGAGGCTCTCTCGAAGTTCCGGAATCCCCAGATAATTATGAGAAAAACCGTTCTTAGTAGTTAAAATAGGAATTTTCCAAAAATTCAGGAAATTTCCCCGAAGTTCAGAGAAAACTTCCCTGAAGTTCCACTTCTCAGAGGTACAGGAACAAACTTCTGACAAATTTAAGAAGATCGTTCAAGAAATTCCAAACAGAACATTCCCAAAGTTTTGGAGAAATTGTCTTTGCAGTTCTGGATGAGAGTCATCAGAAGTTAAGACAGTAAGTAAGTTCAGGAAAAAACTTTTCAACTGTTCATGGAAGGTTAGGTTGGGTTGTTAGATGTGAACTTACAAGAAAATCAGGAGTGACTGCCAAGAAGTTCATGAAACTTGCTGAAAGTTCTAGAGAAAACTTCCAAGAATTTCAGCAAAGTGCCCTTTGGGGACCTTAACCTCGTGGTTAGTCATCAACAGAATATTTCTAGTCTTGAAATGGACAAACGACCATGTTTGCAAATATAGAAGTTCCAACGTCCAAAGGAAACAGCTCTTCTGCCGGGCTAAGAGATTTGCAGAAGTTTGAACAAAATCGGACAGTTATGTATCAAGGGATTTGAAGCAAGCCAGATTCAGGGGGCCCGTAGAGATCTTCAGAGCAGATCTAGAATTAGAATGATCACGACGAAAAATTTCGAGCTTCCGTGGTGTTACTCCTGCTAAGGAAGCTCAGTGGAGTATTAACAGGGGACCGTCAGTACAGATCCAGAATAATTCAGCATCTATCCTGGAGTTCAGGACTTTTAATCCATAGTCATTACAGTATTATTATTTTTCCGTTACATACACAGTAGCTCCTTCCCAGCAAACCTTCTGCAGCGCTATAATGTCGAACTTGCGGACCCTCAGAACGTCGAAAAAAATGCGGGTTAGGAATTGACAGACTTACCGTTCCATGTTCCTAATTTCTCATCATTAGTTCATTCTCGTCACTTGTGTCTATGCCGATTGCTCCGGTTCGTGATAACATTGTGTGTTTGCTGTACGTATGATTTTTACGACTGGCTTGTAGGACCTACACCCTTGTTTCGACAGAGACCCACGTTGACACGTGGACGAGGATCAGCCGACTTTAACATGGAGAACAGGCGCTGTTTTGAGCCACCCCTAACATTGAGAACAGGCGCCCGGAGAGGCTGCACCCCCCTTCCCTGGTTACCAGTGGGGTTGGCAACACGGGAAGGAAGGGATAGGTGCAACTGGACAACAGGCTTAGTGAATACTAAGTGCGGTCTATTTTATACCTGCAGGATCGGGAAGCTCTATGGCACGCAATGTCCAGCCATTTACCAATCAATTCGTAGGCACATAATAGCCGGGAGTACTTCTTACTATGGACTCCTCAAAACCCTAAGATCTGATAAACATCATTTCCGTGTATCATATACAAGACGTGTAGTTCTCTACGGGCACGAAACGTGACAAATGATCGTAGAGAGGACCTGCAAGGACTTAGAGTTTCGAACGACATTTGCTTAGAGTCCATGTTAGGTGAAAACGGCCTGTTGAGGGGCATAATGAACCAAGAGTCGGCGCAACTTTATGGCGGACCCAGTATCGAGAAACTCGTTAAAGCTGGAAGGGTACAATGGGCGGGACACGTTGTAAGGATGTCAGACAAGAATGCCCCAAATTGGTGTTTGCCTCGGAATCCAACCGCTACAAGATACAGGGGTGCACAGCAAGCTAGGTAGTTAGATTAAGTGGAGGAAGACCTAGGAAGTGCAAGACGATCGGGAAACTGGAAACAAGTAGCCCGAAACCAAATTACTAGGCGAAAATTTGTGGCGCAGGTTACGGTCTAGAAGGGGCATTGGACCAGCAAAAGCAAAAGTAACACAGTAGCTCGGTTGTATATCCAAGTTCTTGCATAGGTTCAGGATCGCATAGATGTGATGCAACATCCTGATTATTTCTAAGTGTATGTTGAACATGGTAACCGTAACTTTGAATAGCTGGAAAAACTGTAGATTCTAAGTTACGAACTCCTAGACAGTTTGGATACTCTAGAATATCCGAAGATTATTTCACATGTCTGCTGAGATGCCAGAAGATTCGATAACCCTGGTTGATTCGACAAATTGTTGAAGTTGTCACTGATTTACTCTGTTTTGTATTCCTGAATACGAATGACAACCATTTCAGCGATGGTGTGTTTCTGTAATCAATACAAACAGCAAACACAGCTTATAAAATTCACGGATAACTAAGTACGGATACGGGACAATGAAGCCCCCGGCCTTGGCCGATTGGTAAGTAGGTAGGGATACGGGACGACACGATGATTGTTATTGAGATTGAGACTAACTTTTCGATACCTACATTGGTTCAGGACAATTGAGATTCTACGATCCATTCGATATGGAATGTTCAGTTCGTATCGTGCTTTATCAGGTGCTTACCTGGAAGAGAATGAGAGAGAGAGAGAAAAAAAACAAATATTAATATCACTGGAAACGTGTTTTTTAAAAAAAATATAGAGATGTTGTGTATTGCTGCGGAAAGCGTTTTAGTCGAAATCACCAGTTCCCTGACTGATTTTTAATCAATTGTTAAGATCTTATTAATAAACTAAGAATATCGTTACAAAAACAAATTGACCGGATCATCTAAAAATGGATTATCATGAGATCCTACCTGACAAATGTCAAATGAATCCGATTATAGTATGAATAACTGGCTGAAATGTAGGCCAAAATGTGAAATTTATAGATTTTTATTTCTGACAAAAACTTCTCCAAGATACAAGCAAAACCCTTGTTGTAAAGCCCATCGTATTAAAACAACTTGTTTTGAAGCTCCTTGGGCTTGTACGTATGTGAAGGCTCTGTAAGGGAAGCCCTCTACTTGGGCACACGCACCTGTCCAACTCTGTAAGTAGAGGGCTTCCCTTGCAGAGTTGGACAGGTGCGTGTGCCCAAGGAAGGCCCATCCTGAAATGATTGGGGCTTCAGAAGGTGATTCTCTTTTACAGAGTTGTTTTGTAGGTACTGTCTGGCGTCGGTTCTTCCGTTGGCCATTTCTGTTGTCCAGTTGAATAACAATGGTCGTTATCGTTTTGCAGTAAGTTGAACTCCAAATCAGTTCCAGTTTCGTACCAGGTACAAATTTCGCACCAGGTACAAATTTCGTACCTGTACCAATTTTGTGCCATTCGTCAGAATTATCGGTGGACGACCTTAGTGGGAAACAGCACAGGTAGCAGGAGCGTCAATGACGGCTCCACTACCAGCAATCCACCTCCTAGTTCTGCGTTTGGATCCGTGTATACATTACGGTTTCTTTCAGGATAGCTACCAAGGTGGCAACTCTCTGGTTCTCTAAGGCCTCCAAGAATGCCGTAAAGGTCTCGTTGAGTCTCGTTGACCCTGTTACAATGAGCATTGATAGAAGTCTACGCTACCGGCACCAATTTACGCTCTGCGGAACCGAGACAGCGGACGTCCTCCCATCTTTCGGTGTCATCTTTAACTTAACTCGGGAATAACTTTCTTGAGTCTTCTCAGTTGGCGTTGAGCCACCGGCAGTTCAAGCATCCTCCATTATGGTAGTAGACGATATCTTCAGGTTCGTTGCTGGAACTGTCTTAGTTAACAAGGGACTTCTGCGACCCGATGCAGCTGAGTACTTACTACCCGGAATTCCGTAGAGTCTAGACGTCCATACAAACGAGGTGTTCTCCGATCCATCAAGATGTATCCAGGGTTGTCGATTACTGGCAGATATAATTATAGCGATACGTTGACAGCAGCTGGTTCGACTGGTCCAGGAAGCTGTGATAGGTTATCGGTTAAGGCACTGTAACACATCTGAAACATCCCAATCTTTCTTAGCGTAATCTAACCATCGAAGTGACTGTTTTCTTGGTCACTTTTTTTAGTTATCTGAAGCTCCTTAGCTGCCATCCTTGCCACGATGGGATTGCATCCTGCTCTTAATCGGTTCTTGATCGTGAGATCTATCTTTACCTTGGGCCAGTTCCAATTTTTTTCGAGCTAGTGGACTTCGGACAGTTGAAGTAGACAAACACCCCCGATTGAGCCAATTAACAGCTTTTCTAGGAATCTGATAGCTCGGTAACAAATTGCTCTGACTACAAGCTTATCAGAGGGAAGTACGCCGTTTTCCAAGTGCATGTCTTCACTCCAGGCGACGAAAAAAGGCCTGATTCAATCCAAATCGCTCACTGGCGTTCGCCGAAGAACTCCCGGGTAGTTCATCGAGGTAGGTTCAAGACCATAGATGAGACCTAGAGTTGATCAGAGTCTAATGGCTCTAGGTCGGTCAGCCAGTACCTTTTGCAGGTGTATCCTAATTTAAATCATACCTTGATCAATTCCAGAGGTTCTACGTTCTTACCCAGGATCTTCTCGGTTCTTCGTTTTGGGCAACATTCGCCGTTGATAACGATAGGGGTGCCCCTTTAAACGCGTGAGGGTAGCTACTTTCTCTAGCCGTTAGCTGAACGCATGCGGACGCTGACTATCGCGATTCATTGGGATGGTTTCATAGCCTGATATATGTTGCTGTGCAAGGCCTTCAAGATGCTCTTTGCCGCCATATAATAATACCATCAGCGTTCATTTTCACAAGGAATAGCGTGACCACGATAACAGTTCTTTGAGGACCGCCGAAAGATTCTCAGCCCGGGTGTCTCCCCATGACTTCGAATGTCCAGCCACTCCTTGAAGAAGCTCAAGATCCACCTTCTTAGGCCCCAGTCAAATTATATTTACAAAAATTGCACCTTCCATTGAGCTTAATCGCTCTTTTGAGGAAGTGCGGTGTCAACAATGAACAAATTTAGTTAAAAATATTCATAATCTATGCTGAAGTGTTGAAATGGTATTCAGTTGAAGGAACGGTGTAGCCGAAGATGTCGTTGAATTCCTACAGTATCGTTGACCTTCCTTGGCGTGCAGAGGATCGGGACCATGGACATTATCGTTGGCTTTACTAAAAGTGGATTAGTTGTTGCTGAATTCCTGGCATCCATGCACGGTTGTAGGACTTCGACAGGATATCAGAGACAACGTCTTCGAGCGTGCCGAAATAGATATTTGTGCCACGAACGGGTCATATCACGTGCTGGAGGTCGTCCAGGAAGGTATTAAGCATGCAAATTATCATTCGCTCCATCACTCTGGAGCTGCAGTAGGCGAGCACGGTGACAATAGCAGCCAACATCAAGTCTGAATTCGGAGTTGACATCACCTACAGCATCCAGCCTTCGGGAAGTTTTTTTTGTCCACTCTTCAAGGGGTAGCCGACTGTATCTGACCCGGCAGATTTTCCCTTTGGATTACGTCAGTTCAAAGGTGAACTCATCGAGTCGGTACTCTACGGATGTTTACGGGTCGTTCGCCTGCCTGAATTGAGGGCTGTAGCTGTTGATGGCGTTCTGCGAACTTCACAACATTGCGATTCTACGTGCTTGTCCCTTCCTACTAAGAGAACAAACTTAGGTTGGCTTGTAGTTATCTGATCCGAAGATTTGCTCCCAGCTATTGCGGTTCAGCTACCTAGTCATGTTTCGTCATGCGTTCCTCGATGGTCAGTAGTTTTTAGGTACGGCCTTGTTTGGGTGGCCAATCCGGTAACCTTTTGTCTGCCCATAGTGCCTTCCTCCAAGCTTGGACCGTTGGTTTCGTTTCCGGGGGCCACCTTTTTACCAAGATTTGGATATTCCCTCCATAGCTATTTGAAGGGACCTCTCGCTTGGCGAAGTCTTGGTAATCGTATTGACATATACATTAAAAAACTGGACTGATTATAGCGAACCTGGTGGTGAAGTAAAGCAACAAAGCGAAACAGTGGGACATTCCGAGGCACTTGATATAGACGACCAGGCATTTACGATATTTTATTTCTGGCTGAAGAAAGGCGAGAGCATCAGATGGAAGCCTGCTTCTGGCCACCCGACTGTACTGCGCGACCATAAAGTGCAGCAGAAGCTGAAGAGGACCAAATACAAGGTGGCCTCATCGTTCCAAGCCTTCGACCGAGATGTTGGTGGAATCGGCCACATGATAGAGAAGTACCAGTGCAAGATGGATGTTGTTAGGTGGCAGAATTTATAATTCAAGGCCGGTCATGTCTAAGTAGCAGGCAATGACCCCCAAGCGATGGTTAGGGGTATTGCCTGCTACTTGCTTGCCTGCTACTTGCTACTTGCCCAGTATGAGAGGCCACGCCAGTTTTGGGGCATTCCTGGCAGTATAAGAGACGCTCTCTGTGAGGATGCCACAAGGGAAGCGGCAATAGTATACTTCCTCAAAGATTCAGATTTATACAACCGGATATAGTTCAAAGAAGTCCTCAAATACTGCCAACCAATTTACTGACCTTTGCTACCCACACAACCAACAGGCAATACGATACCAGACCCACGCACGAAAAGGACTTTTCGCAACCACAAACATCCAAACAGACTGATGACGACCTATGCTCGAAAAGGACAAACCTAAAACAAATTCTTAATACTCTGTAACAATTTGTAGTTAGAGAAAACTCCTATATGAATCACTCCGTAGGGGAGTCCCTTCAAGACCCCAAATGCACAGCGGCGCCCTTTCCGATCTCTCTGTTTATTTACCAGCTGTGGCTGAAATATCGAAGAATTTTTCGACCTAAATAATCTTTGGTACCACTTTAGTTATTCCAGAGTTGTCTCGTGATCAAAAGTTCATCCTCTTCAACAAGCGATCTAAGCATTTTTGTTTTATTTTGAAATCGTTGAAAATTGATCCACAAAAGCACTGAGAATTGAAAAATTTGATTTAATGCGGTATGCACGTTAAAGGCATCCGAAAACCCAAAGATATATCGGAGCTGGCTCGTTACACCAATTTTGCGACTCAAGGTTTTTGAACGGAAAGGGAATAATTTAAATTTCAGCGACTAGTAGAAATCGGTGAGTCCATTCCATTTAAATGAGTTTGCACATATTTTTCATAATTGGAGTGCACTCACCAAATTCTACTATTCGATAAAAGTATTCCGTTCAAAAATCTTGCGCTAAAAATTGATGGAAAGCGTCAGCGTCTCGTAAACTATTGGGTAATGCAGTCGTCAGAAGAAATATTCGTCAAAAATACAATACTTTTGTGCACAGTTCAAGGTTAAATTTGTACTTTTCGGGGTGTTTTTAAGTGCATGAACCTAACCTTAACTTCAATGAAACTTTTCCAATATGGTTGACTATAGCTTACAACTGCTCCCTGTTTTAGCATGGTTGTCTATGGTAGTAATGTTCTCAAAATAAACACAAGATACTTTGCCGAACACGGCAAAAACCTATAACCGGCCATTGTGAGGAATTCAAAACTCCTCACAATGGCCAGCGGAAAAAACCTGAACTACTCCCCTCACATATATTCAAGTATAACATCCAAACCTCCAAACATCAAACCGAAGAAGCTGAACTACAACGGACCAAGATACCCGATCCTCCCATGAACATCTCCGTCTCAAGTAGAACAACGCAATCACTAACAAGATCCTCTTGACGGTCCAGTCATAGTCTGCTGAAAACAATATCGCTTCGTCTACAAACATTCTTGATTCAGTTTTTATCGGTGCGGAAGTCTTATGAGGACCAGAAGCGGCAGATCATCTTCGGTGTTCGATCGCGAAGAAAATTGAGACGGACCATCGAGTTCCATGGATATTCACACACTAGCAAAGAGCTATAACTTCGCAGTATAGCTGGAACTCACTTTGGACTCCCAAAGACGCTACGATCAAAAACACGTCGCCGGACTGCAAAGACGATCTACAAAACATTGATTAGATCGGTAGTCCTATGCAGCCACGAAACATACACTTTTCTAATGAAAAACCAACGCGCCCTTGGTGTCTTTGAAGTGCCTTTGAGTTCATATGGAAGACAGAACATGGATTAGGAGAATGAATCCCGCATTGTTTGATTTTCTGGGAGAACCTCCCATCGTCCACACCGTAAAAATTAATCTACAACCATGGGCTGGGCATGTCGTAAGGATGTCGAAAGACATCTCTGTGAAAATGGTTCTCCAGAACGACTTGTCTTCTGCTACAAGGAGAAGAAGCGAGCAACGGTCAGGGTGGATCGATTAAGTGGAAAGTGATGTTCAAACCCTACGCAGTCTACGGAACTGCTGAAGTGCAGCCACGGACAGTGTGAATTTAAAATGACTTCTGTATAAGGTAGAGGATACCCAGGTCTTGGTTTAACTGATAAGGTAAGTATGAGGAACCGTGATGGCAGACGTTAATGGTTATCACAGATTCTGAGGGAAATATATTTGCAACCTCGTGGCATCGAAGTTAACAAAATAACAGCAGGCAGGATCATAGTCCTGTTGAACGATGATGATAAAACCTTCACACACGGAAATCAAGAGTCTTCCATTGAAGTTCCCTTGGCTAGTGCAAAAATTGGAAACAGGTTACTTTGGAGAACTTCAGAGAGATCACCGCCCGATTGACATTCAGCAAGACGGTGTGCCTCTTGAGCTTTCTCCAAGGCCGCAATGGATTTATCATTAGGCCAGCTACAAAAAAAATGCTCCACTGTGAACTGGACGCTGCATATTGGGCAGTTAATGTGAAACGGCCCGTTACCGGAGAGGTTGTAAGAAGCTTTGATGTGCCCGGAATGTAGCCGAGAAATTATTCGCTGGTTCCGGTGATCGTGGGGGTTCTCCCACTGGTGGGTAACCCCCTTGAATGGGCCCATTCTCTTGAACGTGCATTGTGAAGTGTACATTGATCCATTTTTTGGTATCAACAGCGGGGACGCTGGGGGTGATAAGTCTACCCGTCCTGCCCATGGAGGCTAGTTGATCTGCTTCGATATTACCTGGGATGCAACAGTGTCCCGGAACCCAAGAGACCCGTTGTCCCAGGGGGAGCGTGTTGCATTGTTGCCTGGATCCATGGGTGGGATGAGGTTTCTGATCCAAGGGCTGCAAAAACGCTTGCTGAGTCCGTGAGGATGAGGAGAGGTCGATCAGTTTTTTTGTTGGGGCGTAGAACAACTGCGTCCATTGAATTGAACTTTTGTGGTGAATCAGTTGGTATCGTTGTCGCGATCCGTACAGCTAGGGCTTCAGCTGAAAAAAATGACCACTGTGCTGGGAGTTTGTAGAATTGACCAAAACTGCAGTCAGCGATTTCTATCCCCACTCTGCCTTGCCTGATCGAGGCCGTCCGTGTAGCGGATATAGTATCCACTGTATCAGTCTGCGAGGTGAGCTCTTCCAGTCCTGCAGGGCCACCTGCGGTTTGGATCCGCTCTAAGGGCCTTTTTTATGGTGTTATCAATTTTGGGAAGGTTCCAACCTCTGGGTCCGCTCCAATGGATCCTGGCCACCTGAGGGGAGCTCCTGGTTGACAAGGCTGTTAAAGAGTTGGTTGGCCGCCTCGAGGAGGAAGACTCTTCTGCTAGGACCAGCTGTCTTCTCGAGAAAACCCTGCAGTACGTCTGCACAACGAAGATACGATGAAATACTTGAACGGGAGTGCTCTTGCCTCGACCCAGGCGGTAATCCCAGGAGTGGACGGAAGGAGTCCAGAGGTAACTCTGATGGCGATGTGGTAGACCGAGGCTAGTTTGTCTTCTAGTAGCTGTTTGGCAAGGCTCGTAATTTCAATTCCGTACGTCATGCGGGTGTTGATGATGGCAGAGTTCGAAGGAGGCTGACTCGGGTACGGCAGTTGGATTTTACCTCGTCGAAGTGAGGGCGAAATGTTAGAGATCCGGATCCCGAGGACCTTGGCGGTGGAGCTTCGAGTGATGGGTCTTCCTCCAAGAGGGACCGGTGTAGGGAGACATCGATGGTTGCTGCTGCAGATGTGTATGTAAGCGCTCTTTTCGGCAGATAGTTCAAAACCGATGCAAAGGGCCCAGTTTTCTACGTGCTTCACCGGCTGGATCAGCTTCTTTCGCAATGCCAGCAGGGTGCTCTTGACAACCATCAGGACAATGTCGTCCGCATACACAAAATATTTATAGAAAGGTGAAAATTCTGGATAAATAAGAAATGGCAATTTTGCAATCCGTGCCTAATGGGATTGCAATCTTCCAATTTCGACAATAACGGTCAAACGCATGACACTTTTTACTTAATTGTTCTGCATCCATGAGTTGTTTTCATTTTGTTTTCTATTTAGCTACACTCAAGAAAGGTTACAGACGCGAACTTTGAAACAAAATAGTAAAAAACATCACCTAGCCCCTATTTTGCATAACAATTCCCACCGCTATTCGAGGGCCATTCAAATGGACTTCAGTATAGCCCTCTAACACACGATCCGACTGCTAGCGGCCATAAATTTAATGCAAAAAAATACGACAGGATGTAACGACCTTTTCGCCACAACCCGCTAGTAGACCATATGTGAAATGACAGTCTGCCGAACGCGACCAGCTGAAGTGGCCAGTTGCATGAAGTTTCGCCAGCCCCCAACTGAAACCAAACGAAACGAAAATCGATTCCGATGCGTGTCGGTTCGTGACGAAAGCGCGCTTTACGCTCTTTAAGAGGACACTCCTGAGGAGCAGACCTTGTCGAATGCGAACTCATGCACCGGATTTGGAGATCCCGCTGTCGGTCGAGTTGAGGCGTAGGTGGTAGAGAGTATCAGGTTGAGGCGAGTCCCTGAACTGCCATCGCGCACGTGAACATCCTCCAAAAACCACCGCTCCGAACAATCGTAATACTCCATTCGGAAGAACGAGCGCTCGACCCCAGTGCCAGGCCAGCTTTGGCCTTGGCTGTCAATTAGCCTCCTCCTTCGCCGGTTTGCTTGCCTGAGATTGATGATTGACGGGATTGTGCTTATTTTTCGGCCTGATGGCGGTGTGCCGGAAGACTCCGAATTTGGAATCGCCAACAGACAAATTCATGCAGCTATACCATGCAGACCGATTCCGAGGGAGAGCGAGCAGCAAACCGAAAAAGCGAAAGTGACGATTCTGTTACTTTTTGTGCATGCCACCGGAGCGGATCAGGGAATTGAATAATGTTACCGAAGCTACCTGTTATTTTTCCAGGTCAAGTCGCGACCTACTCGCTCGTGGGAGAGAGAATCGCCGTAGAAAGGTTGGAACCGGGGCATACGTGCATCGATGCAGAGCTCAGCGTATGTGTGTGTGTGTGTGTATGCGCGTGTACGCCGTCGATCCGGTGGCGATCGGTTCGAGAATCGCTGAGAAACCATATTGCTACATTTGAAGCGGCACAAAGGGGCGAGCCGTTGAAACTCGTGCGGGTGCCCAGGAAAGATTCATTGTCATACACCTGTTTTTGCGTTTTTCCAGTTTGGATCCGGGTTCCCAGATCTGGCGGACAGCGCTCGAGTATAATATCAGTTACGTTATCGTTAACAAACTGATTCATTCATGCTAACTCCATGTTGCGGAGGAAAAATTGCTCATTCTAGGGATTGAGGCGCAGGCGATTGCAGTGCAACATTCTTCTTGCGGCAGCTATCATCGGAGGTTCAGGTTCTCAGAATCCGCGAAAACACGGTCTTCGTGAAAGCTTGAACTACCACGAGCATCTTCCTTAACATGCAAACCTGCCATTGAATTGAATTCAAATTCAATTCACGGAAGTCAGATTATGAGTAAGCCCAGATGTTCGAGCTCGCGCAATGCTGAACTCTGTATACCGAATCGTATAAAAGAGGAGAGATAACACAGAGAAGAGTAAGCTATGGCTCGATACACAATGACCGCCTTACATGTAAGCTACTGTATGACTGATAAAAATCTGTTCTCTTTCTTTTAGGCACCTTTATCAGTCGGATAATATTCACCACATCAGTTATGTGCAGTCTAGCGATCAAATATACCTATACATATGTCGATGCAACATTTAAATTTCAGGGATTTCGGTCGTTTCGAGAATTTTGAATAATAACAATAAAAATAATAGTACTAGTTTCAAGACGCCAACGATTGAATTTTTATTTTAAAAAGTAAATTCTACCTTTTAAAATACACAGCTCGTCCCTTTTTTCCATATTACATTCGAACAATTTGGAACTGTTCGCTTATTTAACAGTAAACTACTCGTTAAAAGTACGGAGAAATATCATCTTTTTTAAATTCTCTTGTCGGTTCAATCAATAAAAGTGCCTTCGCTTAAGCACAGAATCTTTTTTATATTAGAAAACTAGAAAAACAGTTCAACCGAACTAACACAAGGAAATGATCGAGGTTCGGTCTCCTTAATGATATATTTTCTAACGTTTGTTATACCAGCTGGCAGATGAATAGGAAAAATCAAAACAAAGTCATAGTGGGTTAGAATTTATTAACTACATCGGGCGATTAAGAGCAATAAGTTTAGACAATTTTAACAACTTGGTGGCTCCATCATCTGAAGAAATTAATTTAACTTCAATTTAGCGCTGCAGGTTGTCATGAAGAACATGCATCTTTCTCTGATTTTCCGTTAGAGGTGAAACAAGTTCGTAACAACCACTGCATCAAACAGTAGTGAAGAAAATGTGAAGAGGTAATTAATACTAATTAGTCTATATATTTTTAATTAACGGAAAGCATGAAAATTGAATGTGAGAAGAATTACAGAAACTAGAAGATATAAATCAGGTTGGCGGAAAGAAGCTATTCATGTAAGTTAAGAAACTATTGTATATTTTTTTACAGTTTTGAGCTGCTGAAAACCTTAAAGAGCTGCTACAAAAAATCATATTCTTTAGAACCTTCTTTCAAAATTATATAATGTATTAACGGACATGTCATCTCGGAAATACCAGATTTCCGAAACCAAGTTCCAAAAAATGGTATAAAAGATTTCAATGGAAAATCAGCAGTAATAACACTAAAAGTAATTCAAAAAGTACACAGGAATATGTGTGATACACTATATGACAATTCAGTGACAATTCTTGTATATTATTGTTGGTTTCTATTACAAATATTTATATTATGCAATTTTCAGAATACGGTTCCGGAGATCCGGGTTTTCCAGATACGAATCATGTCCATAGGTCTTACTTACCAATCAGATCAATGCCGGTGTGGCCTCTACTAAACACAGAAGTTGTCTGTTGTAATCGTTCCATGCCTGTTCATGCCATTACCGCTTCAATCAGCTACATGGAAGGTCTGGTCACCTTCTATGATCGATCCTTGCCGTTGCGCACTTCACTTGTTGTACCCGTCGGTTCGTTTCCGAATCCATTCTGACAGGGCTTCTTACGACATGCCCAGCCGCTCGCTGATCGTTGATTTTTGCGATGCGTTCGTCTCAAGTCTCCATGGCTGATGCAATTCGTGGTCCATTTGCCTCCTCCACGTTACTGGCTGTCATGTGCACTCTACCGTAGATCGTACCTGCTTCTTCGTTCAAGACACCTACTGGGCGCGTTGGTCCTCCACTAGCAATGTCCATGTTTTTGTGGCCGTAAAGAACTATCGGTCTAATTAATGTCTTGCTAGATGGTTAACTGTGGATTAGTCGAACTTGGTGCCTGATCTCCAGCGTCCTTCGGAGTCCAAATAGGCACGATTCCCAGCCATATTGCACCCTTGTGTCTACTCTGCTGGTGTCGTTATCGGCGGTCACCAAGGGGCCCAGATACTGCGAATTCGTCTTTACTACCTTCGCTTTCAACTCCGTCGATCTGAACTCGCGGTAGAAGTGCTATGCCCATAGGTCATGTAAGAACGTGAGGAACGTTCCCTGACGGCCTTCCTAACGTAACTAAAAAAAAAAAATATCTGTCGCGTACATCCTCGCCCACGCAAGCTATAGATCTCATTACATTCCCCTCAAGATGATAAGATATTGACGAGATATGAAGATGGTCACCAACTTTTTCAGCAATCCTACTAAGCAAAACTTCATAGAATATCATGTTTTGAAATCGGAAAATGCTGTCATAAGGTTCCCTGTTGGACACCTCTGAAAACAGTTGCTAATCTGAATAAATTTAAGAAATTCCTGTCAGTAGACAATAAAAAAAAGATCAGCGTCTGAAAAAAAGTCTCCACTAAAAAAAAAATTCTGAAAAAAAATATTGTAGAGGTCCGAGGTATTTGAACAGAGAACAGTGCAAAAATAGAAAACTACCATCAAGACATGAAACAATTAAAATTATATTTTTTTAAAGAATTTATTTAAAACAAAAACACGAAGAAGAATTGAAACGCCAGTTCAAAACAGAGGAAAAAACTGAAGCATAAAAATTTATCAATGTAACTAACAGTTGTTGCTTTGTTCATATTTAACTAAAAGTTCAAATTCTCCTTGTTTATATAATTGAAATACTTCTAATAATATCACGTTGAGAGTGTTTTTGATGTAGGAGTACGTCTTGGTTTTAAATAGTGAGGCACAATTTAAAAAAAAAACGGAGATTTTCAAAAAAATTTCACAATTCGATCGGAAATTATGTTACGTATCGATTCATACATTTGCATCGAACATACATGGTTGGTTGCGGGCTACATACTATTGAAAAAGTCATTAATGTTAAGCCTTGTCTAAGATGTATCATCGAATCGTATACTCAATAGCGAAGTCCTACGTCGTCAATTCGAACAAACGAAAAAAAATTAAAAATAAATGAAAATGAATACAACTTGAAGCAATGAAATGACTTGTAAATCAGCAAAAAAGTCTAAGGAGCGATGTATAGAGCGCAAGGGCAACGAAAAATTAGAAAAGATTAATTGAATAAATTCTAATGCATAAAAAAGTGGAAATAGTACTATGCTAAATATTTACAAAAATATCCATAAGGTAAAACACAAAAGCAATTTCAATATCTAACTCAACAATTGAATAAGCCAAAGATAAGCGATCGAAACAGGAATTGTGCACAAACATAAAAATTATGAAATGACGAAAAAAAATGAAAGAAGCAAATAAATTGTATACAATTTCATCAAATGAGCACTGAATTGTTGGAAAAAATGGAAAATGCCTTCATTTGGTCTTTTCGTTTATTTTGTGGTAAACCAATATGTGTGAAGATAAAGTATCTTTTCAAATTATCTCGTCAGTTCAAAAAGTGGCTCGTTTAAACATTAAAAAATGAAAATGAGCAAGGAGAAATTGAAATCAACCATACAAAAGTGATATCTGTAATAAAAAATAAAACAAAACAAGAACTGAAAAAGAGAATATGAAATGATGAAAAAGTATAGATACGAAAAAAATGAATATTAGCATCTATATGAACAGAAGAAAGCCTCAACAAAAGTTGAAACGAAATCAACCAAGCGTCATAAGGTATTGAAAAAATCAGCAATTAATATGTGTAACTAGGGAATGAAAAATTTAAAGTGACCAGTAACTGTGAGCCAGAGCTGGTGAATCTCACGGCCGTTAGGCAAAAATGACACTATCACGCCAAAGTCACGAGTTCAAATCTCACCTCGGACGAGTTGCGAAAATACCCAAAGGACATTTGAGTGACTACGACGGGTGGCCTAGGACTGAAAATCTCGATAGAGCCTGTTCATAAACCACTAGACTCATGTTTGAACATCTCAACCCCCCACTTCGTAGACTTTCCACCATACTTTTTTTAAATTTTTGTATGGGCGTAGACTTTGGCCAAACCCCTCCGCTCCCCACAGAAAAGTCTACGTGGTTTATGAACAGCCCCATAAGTAAGGAACTTAAACTAACTGAGTTATGATGTCATTCTCCAATCATCATGCAGTTGTGAGATTTTTTATCATGACGCAAAATATCGATGAGAATTAGAAGAAAATATCCTTCATCGTGTCCTTGCCCGATGAGCTTTTAAGTTATATTTCGGTAAAAATCGCAGTCATTTTAGCGTGCAAATTCAAATAATTCATGAGTGTTTCATGTTTTCTTAAAACTACATGTAAATCTTTAATCTTATAGGGTCAACCGTAAAATCGGTCCAGAGGTTCAGTAGCTATGCATGTTTGAGAAAAGACATTTTAAAAAATAGATAGAAAATAGAATAGAATAGATACTAAAATAGATTTTTGGACTGGTCACTTTGACAGGAATAAAAAATTGGTTGCCTAATTATTTTTTGGTAAGGAAGAACAATACCAATTCTGACGTAATTCTGAGACTCCTAGAACTTTTTTCTATGCAATTGCTGAATAACAACATTACTAACCTTACTTACTCTAACATTTCATATTTTGGCTGAAAATGTATTCTTCGTTTAAATTCGCATTCTAGTTGGAAGGTTCTTTTCAACTAATTTGTTGAATGTCTTCTAATGTGTACAAAAGAATGCGTTTAGATAACACTAGTCGACAGTTTATCACTCCCCATCCAGTAAATACGTTGAATTTCATATATTTTTAGTGGTTGAATTCAATTATGAGCTCAGAAGAGCTGAAGCATGTCCTGGGATAAAAAATCACAAAAACGCGTTTTCCATCGAAGTAGGATTTACTTGTTTAACAATTATAATACTGGCTCCGCTCTTTGAATGTTAGCTTTGGGTTTTATGGAATGGACCTTCCTGAAATCAGAATCTTGGCTTCAACGCTAAAACGAAGACTAGACTATAAGCTGAAGTCAACAGGGATCAAAGACATCAGATGAACTGTTTCAAGGAAAGCACCTTCTAAAAGCGCCTTGCATAAGAAACATTCGTCTTTATTTTCATCATAAAAAAAATCGAATTGCCCTACATTTGAAGTTCTGATTGGATAGAAATAAAAATGTTTCAAATTTAAAAAATGTTTCAAAAGTAAACAGAAGAAACATAAGGATGAAAATACCACATTTTTCCGGAAGAACTAATTAATCTCAATTTTTCCGAAAAGTTTTCTAGGATAGACGAGTTTTCTCAAAGAATTTACGATCAGAATATCTTCCGAGCGGAGACGGGAGAAATTTAACGGTTCCAGAAAAATCCAGGACCTTGAATCTTCTTGGAGAAGCATTGAACTTTTTTCGGAAGATATTTTAGAGATAATTTCAAGTCAATTGATAGGATTATCAGTAAAATCAAATCTTCCAACTCAACTGTACTGTAGACTCACCAATAAGAAAAACATAGATTAACATAAAGCTGTAAAACAGCAAAGTTGTAGAAAGATCCGGTATTCTAAATCTTTTTTGAGAAAAGATCTAAAAAACATGTCTTCCTGCAATCCAACAAATTTCTCTGGAGAATTCGTAGCCTAAAACATCTTCCCGAAGAAGACAGAAGATACTTCCGAAAGGAAACACCACAGTACGAGAAAATCCATAAATCGAAATTTTTCTGGAGAAGTTTCAAGATATTTATGTGGTGGATTATGGAAATGTGTTAGAACAAATTCATGGTGGAATCAGTTTAACAAATCAGAACATCAAGAAATTTAACAGTCAAGATTCCATGTAATGTATCAGCGTAATTTTGAGTTGAAATAGTTCAAAAATTGAGGAATTAATCATAATTGAGCAGGAAACAGAGGGTTGTAAAATCCGGTAAAAACCAAGAACCTCGTTTTTCCTAAAACATTTTCGACGACAGCAGGAAGTAAGGATAGTTGGAATTTATGAGCAGAAATTTCCAGGCGCAAAATTTACCAAATCCGGAACAAACAGAAAATTTCGCAGCTAAAAATTCCATCTAATATTTCCTAGATTTGTTAGTTGAGATCTAATCAGGAACCGGAGAGTTATTTTGGAAATGTCCTGCAAATTTTCTGCCTGGAAAAATTTTGAATTCAGAAGAAAATAGAAGAGACTTGGAGGTGGAAAAGCAACAAAGTTGCAGAAAAATCATTGAATCTAGGATTTTCTGGATAAGTTTCCAGGATTTTTAGGGAACAGTTTTTCGCATGTTGAAAGAAGAAATTTAAATAATCATTCAAAATTTAATTAAATTTCCAGCAGAAGTTCCTCCAGTCTTCAGTTGAAAAGTTCTCCTGACATCATTTTGAAAAATCGCTCTCAGAAGCTTATTTCAAGCGTTAGTTTGAAGGAACATCATCACAATTTCCCGAATAGGAAGATTTCTGTGGGGAGTTCGAAATAGAAAGAAAGTGAAAAAATGTTCGAAGGATGGAGATACAACAAAGCTGCACAAAAATCCATAATTTTGTTTTTCTGGATGTGTTTCCAGGATTTTCAGGCGACGGTAGGTAAACAAGTTGGAAGAGATGAAATCCAAAAGGATAAATTTCTGCCTGAAATTGGCAGAAAAATCCAGAACTCTCCAAAATTCAGGCACCATAAGTAAATGTTATGTTTCAAAGAAATTTGGGTTAACATTTATAAGGAAGTTGTAGGATTATTTTAAGGATTCTGAAACACGTCCAGTTTTTGAGGAAAAAAACTGACTGAATTTACAACCTGTTTTTCTCAACAACTTGACGTGTTACAGCAATTCCAAACTCATATTTCGATTCAGCGAAACAAAATCTATGAAATTCCATAAGGAAATTCCGATGAGAGTATTAAAAGTATTTTTTTTCCATATCGTTACCATTTTTCAAAACATTTGAACAGTTTCAAAGCTTTGGGAAAAAAGTTCTAATGAATAAACTATACTTCGGGGATACTTCACGAACAAAGACGCCACACAGGCTCGAGCTCGTTTAAAGATTTGGTTTGGCAAATTTTACCGTGGCCACGTTTTGTCAAATTATGTCGTAGACAAGCATGTAATGTTTCAAAAATCAATTTTTCAATTTTCTCTTTCCTCCTGGTCAAAATAAAAAAGAGAGAGAAATTTCGGCAACTAAGAAACAAGCCATTATTAAAGATCATCATTTCGGTGCAAAAGGCTGCTATGAAAAGTGGCTCCTGCCCTTCAGGTTTCAGCAAGGGGCAATGGGCGCTTTCTATCGAGTTGGTCGCGGCAGGTTTCATGTGTGATTCGGCTGCCCCATTAACGTTCAAAAGTGCGAGAACCAAATGGGCAGCTTGTAATGATCATTCTTAGATGCGATGGAGTATCATTGCCCTGATATTCCTAAATGTGACCAGTTGTAAAATGTTTCTTGTCTTCTATAAACAAACATGATGGAATTGAGTAAACAAGTACTCATCGAGAATGATCTCTCATATGCATCCGTCGAACCATTCTGAATGGCCGTTGTGAGAATGAGATGCGCATGGCGAGTTACCAATCACTAATGCTTTTTTCTGTTGTCTTCTCTATCCTATGACCGCAAGCAACACCAAAACATCCTAAAGTCAGCCCTTCAAAGGGAAGGGTAGAAAGCCAAATTTTCTAACACAAGGTGCAGACAATCAAATGCCTACCATACAAAATGCCTAAATATCCACGACCCAATACATAACGGGAAAAGGAGGGACCATCAGGGCACACCCAAGTGAAACGATTTGGATAGGGAGCATGGGACTCCTCCTCTGTGTGTTAACATTTCGCGGAACGGGGCGGGCTCTTCGACCGATTCTAACAGTAGTGTGGGTGTGAACTTGCTTTTGTTTCTGCCACGGGCCCACCAGACATTTTTGGCCCTTCAAACCAGAAGCTTAATGATCGCAGATCAACGATAGAATCCTGATCAAATCGTTTTTCAGAAGCCAGAATCCTTGATCAAATCGTTTTTCATACAGAAGCTTGATGATCGTAATCAACAATACAAATCGTTTTTCGCATGATCGGTTTTGATCCAAGTTTGATACTGAAAATCACTATTGATTTCTTGACGTATGAGGGGTCAACGTGATGCAGGCCAATTAGTGGCCTTGTTTCACGAACCTGACGCATCATGAGACACCTCAAATGACATGAGAAATCTAAAACCAGTTGATTGCAGGCCAGAGCAACCTTGGCAACATCTGGGAAATGTTCCGATTTCCCTGACAAGTGGTCATTCGACACACTAAAATCATATAAGTATTTCACAAAAAAAATCATTGGTGAAATATCAACCGGGTACCAAGGCTGGTCGTAGCTGCAGTTGTTTGCGGTACACCCGGAGATATGACCAGTCACCGAATATCATATAGGTGATCATAATTTGGTTACCAAGAATGATCATGTCGCACCATTGGCCGGTAAATTAAAGTTTAAAATTTGAGCAATTTCGTACACATGTCCTATCATTTACATCCTCGAACTTGAGTCCCTACAAATTTGCAAAAAAAAGATTTAGAAACTGTACCAACTAAACACCATAAGAAAACACGAATCTAATAATCTTGAGACGCAACAAAGTCCCTCTGGCGAATAAAGATAACGTCGATCCAAAGGCGCCATAAAATTTTCATCGAAACGATTCGACTTGCCAACTCTTATGGGACAGACGGTAGCATGCATGCATGTAGTCCATGATTTATGCTCCTTCCGCCAACGCTTTTTAAAACCGAGCTCGTAAAAAGCTCCGAAATTGATTCAAGAGCAGCCAGGTCTGAACCCGCGCTCGAGCATTGATAAAACAAAGTCATTTCCATTTTCCGGTTTATTTTTTGTTTTGTGTGGTTTGAGAGAGAGAACCGTGGGGTCGCGTGCAAATCGTTCACCTCCACAGTTTACGAACTTTGAACTGTGGAGATTTGGCGAATGTTTGTTACTTTTACCGGTAGTCGATAGTAACCGATTCAGGGGTGAATTGCCCGATTTTGGTGCGAATGATGGGATGACAATTTGCCGTTTTGTGACGTCATTTTGGAAGGAAGCGCAAATGTTGAGAAAATCGAAGGGTTGCAGGCGCAACACGTGATGCCCGTTTGTCTCGTAACTCGTTGTTTGCCTGCATCATTACGAGGTAATTTTTCGTTCGCTAGAGATATTGCCTTCGCTGAAAACAACGCGTTAACTGCGATGAAATGGAACGAACCTGTGCTCTTTGTTTGATCCCGACTAAAATTGGTGATTGTTGCTTCGCTGAAAACCAGTTCCTCCACCAGGAGCAAGAATGTTCCATATCTCGGGATTCATGGTTGATCGGTTCAAAATCGAAGATCCGATTCGTTCACGCGGCCGCTTCATCGAAGGGCGAAGTCCTTTCGAACGACCATATTTGGTGCAGTATCAGTCACTTTGCAGCGTGGCGTTTCGAAAATAGGACAATGGCATTGGCAGGAGTGGAGAAAGCCAAAAAACCACGCGAACGGGTTGGAAAACGAAATTCAAATGGCAAACCTGTTTGACTACTGCTCAATGCCTGACAGGTCACATGTCATCAATCACTTGGCTGCGAGCGGCGCTGGACCGCTTTCACTCACGCCGCTGGGTGCGTTGTCTGACGAGTGGCACCCGGCCGACCGAGAGTAGTGACAGCTTGATAAAGTTCAAGTTCAACCGGGTTTTTGGTGCCGTCCGACAGCAGGTTTTGTTCCGAGAAGGGATTGGATCGGATGGAAGTTGTTGGAAGGTTCCTGAAGTTAATTCGATACTTGTTGGTCCAGGTCGGAATGATGACATGTTGGTTGTGAGACTTGAAGCGTTTAATATGCCGGGAATGCATGGACTGACACACGTTTTGAAAATGTCAGTTCCGTCATCATCTCTAATTAGCCTTTGTCGTTGCCATTCTTCGATTATTAAAAGAACTCTATTCAGCTTACAGTGAATAAACGAGTTTTCTAGCTCGCATTCAATGTTTAAGCTTCTAGCAGCATTCTTATCAACTACAAAAAGAAAACTTCGAGATTCACAAAGGTTCGTTAACGAAGAGGTTGCTGTAGAGCATGCTATTCAGCTTTAAGTACCTCAAACGAACTCAGCAAAAACAAAACAAAAACTAAAGACATTCATATTCGACGAGTTTGTAAATCTTTCACCGCAAATTTTGAAATTGCTGTGTTTGTGAAACGATGATTGAGTTCAATTTGATGATTTTTCAAAATTAAATTAAATTTTTCATAAATATTAACTACCTAGTCTCCCGCTCGAATCTTCCTCTTTAAAACCGAGAACGCACACTGCCATCTAGAACTCAATCGCACTATAAAATAGAAGTAAGTTTACCTTGTTTAATGACAGCTTCATTTTCAAATCCTGTTGACTTAAAGTTTTTTTACGATGGTACTAAAATAGACCGTTTTTTTAATGTTTTAAAAAAATCAATTTTTTGCTCTTGTATCTCGGCAAACTTGGAGCACAACACCAATCTCCACTCTTCAAATAAAAACAATCTTTTTGACATTTTTAAAAGTATTACTCAAAACTTAACGTGTACTTCAAAAAGTAGAAAAGTAATCCAACGAGATGTATTGTGAACTTTTGCGCTGGTTAAAGTACGAGTAAGTACTTTGAATGAACTTTGTGCTGTGTTGTGAAAATTTTTGGAGTTCAAAGCAAATTCTCAGCTAACAATATGAACCTGAAGGGTTAAGTTGAACAGTAACAAGAAACTTTTCTTGAACTTTGGGATTTCTTGTTACTGTTTCAACAACCTTCGGAATAAATATGTTGTTGATTGAAATTGCTTTGGTTTCAAAATTTTCGCAACACATGCCTGGGGTCATTCAAATGCTATATCAGCGCAAATTCGCAATACATCTCTGTTGGATACTTTCTACTTTTGGAAATTACGTTAGGATTTTGAGTAATACTTGCAAAGATGTCCAGATTGTTTTATTTGAAGTGGAGACCCAGTGTTGTGCTCCAGGTTTGCCACAGATACAAGGCAAATTGATTTTTAAAGACGATAGAAAAGGCAGTATATTTTAGTACCGTCGTAAAGGCTTTGAAACTAGATAGGATTCTGAAGATAGTATCGCTAGGCAAGTGAAACACTTACATAGTGCGGGTGAGTTCTAGATGTACAGTAATAAATATCGGTTTTAAGGAGATTCGAGTTGGGAACTGGAATGAGATTAATGGTATGAAAATTCAATTTAA
>JASCZW010008670.1:0-48382 GCA_034211315.2 Aedes japonicus | reverse complement strand
CAGTGATGAGCGAACATCTCCTTCTAGATCATAATCGTTACTCCACGCACGGAGAATACAAACATAACAATTTTGGTATGTGGCTTTGATGAGTTTAAATATCAAAAGAAGCCGGCCCACTATTGCCCAAAACCTTATGAGTGGTATCGATGGCAAAGTGCGGGAATTCGGTGGTGAAAAGGAGATCCAGTAGACCATAGTAGAAATATTGTTGCAGTTTATTCTCTGAAAGTTTTATGAAAGCCCGAAAAAAAAATTTTGGCGATCATTCTTGTGTCTATTTTTTTTCGAGTACAGTCTTTTGAAACGCGGATATCTCTTATCTCTCAGATGAATTGAGACAGGAATTGAGCCTTATTTTCAAAACAAAAGTTAACCAATTGGGCAAGTCAGCACATTTTGCGAGATCTGAAACAACCATCAGCTTTCTGCAGAGCATAAACTGGTCCTCCGGGAGACCCGGAATAACCGTAAAGGTGGTAAACTTTAACTAGAAATGAGAAGAAAAAGTAGTATTTTCCATTTAATTCTTACTACCTTTATTGCTTATCTTGACATCTGTCGCGTATTTCGTCTACAATATGCAGACTTCTTCAGCGTCGTGTACTAATAACTCGACTACACGTGTAATAAGTAGACGACACTGAAGAAGTCTGCACATTGTAGACGAAATACGCGACAGATGTCAAGATAAGCAATAAAGGTAGTAAGAATTAAATGGAAAATACTACTTTTTCTTCTCATTTCTAGTTACAGGTATTCAACTAATCAGCTCAAACTTTCTAGGATTCGGGGTAAACTTATTTAATCAGCCTTAGAAGTCAGCAGTTTTCAAAGTTCTGCTAAAAACGTTTTTGTTAATGGCCTAGTTTCGGAAGCTCATTCGCGTTAGCTCTACGGAGCCGATAGTCGATTGTATTTTGAAAACATTAATAACACAATGCTACTTTTAGCCGGGTTTGGGACGTTTACCCCGGGTTTCATCGACATTCTTAGTGAAAATATTCTCTATTTTAACCGCTAGCGTTAGAACAGTTCTAATTTTTAAATTTACTGATTATACAATGTGTAATTAGAACGTCGTTTAAACATAGCCTTTCATACTTTGTAATTGGGACGATAATGGAGTTGCCGGAGTCAAAAATGAAATGTAGTTCATCGCAAGTTCTGAATTTCTGAACTACACGCTAAAGTATATAAAAAGTATATTTCTGGCCACGAAGTTATTTTAAAACATCGTCCGTAAGAGGTTCACCCAAACATTTTCTATAGGTCGCAGCTGCGGGACGTTGAGAGGGTTGTTGGTCTTCGGTACAACGTTCAAAGAAAGACCACAACCTCTATCGCGTGATATTTTTTTATGAAGGCGGTCACTCCCGACAGGCACTTCGTATTGTATATCTTCCCGTTTACCGCAAGCCCCGAAGGAAAGATCAGCGGCTTGAACATTCCCATTCTCACTGATCGTCAGCCACAGAAGGATCTTCTTCGGGAGTGGGATATATATATTTGACGTCAACGCTCTTTGGTGGAGGACGGAACGTACTCAGTCGTTGCCGTCCTGCGTCAAGTAGGTCTCGACACCCATCATGATTACGACGTCACGTTTAGCCGGAAAGATTGTTTTCACTCCTACCTTCATTTGATACTTTTGGGTGATTTCATGCTGCTTAGACACGCCGGACTCAACTGAGGCTTCAGCATAACAATGTCCATCTTACCCAGGTACTTTTCCACCGTTCATCAGGTTTCACCAACCTCTCGGCCCAGGGCGCGGAATAATGAACCAGCCTTCCCGAGCAGGAGAATACAGCATATGAATACCTAATTTTGATCTTGATAACTGGCCTTGGTATAAAACAGCTCAGATTAAGAGGTAAAATACCTAAGCAAAATACCTAAGATTTGCAAGCAAAATATCTCTCAAATAACAAAACTTGGTATTTTGGATACCTGGGAATACCTTAGAGGTACTATTTTGGTATTGTCTTACCTCAATTTGGTATTCGCATAACATTATGGGAACAATTTTATGGTATTATCCTCAGGTATTTTACCTCTTAATCTGAGCTCCTAAATACCAAAGCCAGTTATCGAGTTATTCGGTGCTGCTCGGGTTCCGTTCAACGCTCTGTTTGATGATGTAAATGACGGATCGGTTTAACCATTTTGTCCGGACGTATCCAGCGGACACGAAATGCCTCGCGATGTTCAACTTCTTCGCCGTACGAACAAATCATCGAGCGTAGTTGTGGCTGCTTCATATTGATTGATTGGTAAATTGATAAGGACTCTGTCAATTTTCTCTTCTCTGTATACAACAGGATTGCTTCGAATGGCGTTGCATAGGTCAATTCGCCACCAGGTGGCAGAGTAATCGCATGAAAAATCGCTCAAATCAGTCAATTTTTTTAATGCATACATTACTGTGATATTGTGTTGAAATGGGGAACTTTCTAATTTGATAAATTTATTTTTAATTCTCTGATTGTTCAGCCTAAGGTGGGGTGTAAAGCATATCAAGCTATTGGAAACGCAGATTCCACAAAATTGGCTTATACCACTGTTGATATAGATTGAATTTAGATTTAAGTTGGATTTGAGTTCTTGTAAATAAATATAGGTTCTACAACCTAGATCAACCTTTTCACCAAATATCATTGGAAGAAGTTAAAAATCCTATCAGGATTGATCAATTGGACATTTTCAAAAAGGTTGCCGATCCACAAAATGTTCCGTGTTCTTTAAAGTTATTTCTGTTCCTCAACATGCTTAAAAGTACCACATTTCATTGGATTACCAAAGTAACAATTTTAGTTTTATTCCATCCATATAGTACTTCTCCCGGCTTTGTTGATAAAACTACATTCAAAACTGTTTTGTCTACTAACATTTTCACTATGCTTCCTAAAAGCCGAAATTTGCACAATGTGGCCCACTCTATAGACGGCTGTGAAAATAAGTTAATAAAACCCTTATAATACCATAAAGATTTTAAAAATATTCTAGTGAGAGATGTTATGACCACTTGAGATGAGAACCTTCATAAAACCTATTGGCTTTCATTAAAACCAACAAACATGGTCAAATGACCACAGCTGTCAAACTTCACTGTAATATTATGGTTGGTTTATTGGCTGTTTATTCGATTCTCTGCTCTTCTGATTCATTTAGCAGTGAGTGAAAACTAAGAAAAAAGTTCAAGTGTTGTGGAAATTTTTGTTTGATAGCAAAATTTCCAAAACAAATTGAGTTTTTTACAGCGGAGGGATTCCATCCAGAATGTGCCGGAAATCCCAAAAATCATACCCGATCATCATTGATTTGGATGAAACTTGGCACATGAGTTCGGTACGTTGGAAAAAAAAATTCCACTGGTGTTAAGATAATTTGGGTTCAAGAGTAACTTTTGAGATGGGCGTATGTGTTTTTTCCAACATTTTACTTGAAAAATCGTAGTTCAAAAACCATTACATTTAGAGAAAAACTTTATATAAGGGAATTGTAGGGAACTAAAAAGCCTTTCTTAAAAAAATATACACAGAAAAAAAATTTTTTTTTTCATCAAGAAAAAATCAAAAATAATTACTAAAAATAAAATATCTAAAAAAACATATTTTTAATATATTTTTAATTTGTTGTATGGAAATTTGAGGAAAAAAGACACGTTTTAAAAAAAACTCTAGGATGGACGCTCTTATAATAAAAAAGTTTTTCAAATAGCGAACTTTGGTGTATATTTCAAATTTTGGTTATTCATTCTTATAAATAAATTTTGATGTTACAATATGGTTTTGGAGATCATTACAAACAATAATGATCATAATGATAAACCACGTAAACGCAACCGTTTTCAAGATATTTCTGATTTTCTTTCAATAAAATTTCAAAACCTCAAAAAATACGCCCTTTTCATAAATTACTCGTGATATTAAAACAACAATAGCTAACGATTGTTTCTCTTGTGTTTTTAGCCTTTTTAAAACACATGTATGTGCCTCTTACTTACTCTTAACAGCTCGTCGATTGAAAAAGCTTCACTTAAAGTTATAAGACAAAAATAATGAATTATGGTTGGATTTATATTTATATATACCATTTATTAGTCTCGGTCATTGATAATATTACATAAACATTATATAAACTATTGATTGCTTTTATATATATTATGAATCCTGCCTTCTTCGTCATTCGAAAACAGTTTTACAAAAACTTCGTTTTCTGAAATTGGAACGAATGAGTGGTACTTTTGTGTACCTGCAATCGTTTTAGTCTGTCGGTAAATTTCATTCCATTCTGCTACCCCCTGTTCATACTCTTCATGTGATACATAACAAAACGACATTTTTGTTAAACAATCATCACTTTTTTCGTTCGCCCATTCGAATAACTCTAATGCACTTCTTATAGGGTGTTCATGTTGTACAGCAAGGCTTGCATATCTTGCCATTCGTTTTAATGTACCACCAATTGCATCGCAAGGTCCCTTACCGTGGGATGTTGCGAAAAAATGCCATTCAGCATCAATATTGTATTTCTTTTTAAACTTACAAAGGCTTGCAAAGTTCTTCCTATTTTTATATTGGGATGCTGCCCCGTCAGACATAAACGTAGCTTTCTTTACTTTAATTTTTGTTTGCAAAAAGCTTATTAGTTTTGAAATAAACACCTGCACCGCAATCGTATCATGTTTCAACACTTCTGAGATAACAATGAAACTGATATTTTTAAGTATTCCAGATTCCGTGTAATAAATGACAAAAGGGTGAATAGTGGCTTGCTCATTACTCCAATAACTACTTTGAACAGCATCTTGAAAAACAAATGAATAATTTTCAGAAAAATCACAAATTATTATTACTTCGCCGTCTTTAAGACAACTTTTATAATCTCTCAAGAAACTAGACTGCTGAGATTTGACAAAATCGTGGGATACTAATTGTTCCAACTTTTCACAAAAATAAGCAATAAATTCATCAATTGGTTTAACAAGTGTCTCTAAACTACATCTATCAGTTGAAATCCATTGCTCAAAAGATATTTCAACTAAACCACGTTTTTCTAATTTGTCTGTTAAACTACTCTCAAAATCTGAAAAGCCTGGACATCGTTCGCATTCACGGAGGTAACATTTTTTAGTTCTAGTTGATGAGCTACATAATATTTCTTCAAAACACAATTTATAATCATTCTCGAATGAATATTTTCTAAGACCATGAAGCATCAAGTTAATGTTCTCATGAATGGTGCAAACACAAATGTTATGAGAACCTGTGCTGCTAAGTAATTTGCAATGCTTTGGTCTTAGTGCTGCAAAAGAGCTAAACCCAACAGCATTTTGATGCATCTCTTGAAATTTAATGAAAGCTTCTCTTAATGAACAAACTAAAAGGCGCTTTTGCATATGAACCCTCTTACCTTCACTCCTCACTGAAACGTAGTCGTTCATACCAGGGGTTGCTCGTGTAATCTAATCATTGTCGTAAAATTGCAAAATTTGGTTTTTATTTCCGGGTTCAGACCGTGTCCCAGCTTTTCGTTAGGGGCAGCTAAAACACCTTCGTGCTTTGCAAGGAATTTAGCTTGTGATACGATGTACTTGTTTGTTATTCCAAATTCTGCCATTACTCTTTGATTTGTCCAAGATTGTGGTAAAACCGAAAGTATCCTTACTTGATCGTCCCTCGAAGTTTCTGGATCAGCATACCGGTCCTTTAGCTGCGCGATTATTTCGTCATATTCGGCTGCTTTCACTTTCAATTGTTCCAGGTCATCCTCCTCCGCTTGATCCCCAAATATGTGTGTCCGAATGCCGTTTGAAACATCTTTGAACTTTTTGCGGGCATAATTTACGTTCAGGAACTTTTTAGCCGATATTGGCGAAACGTTGATTCCAGCTACGCCCTTGTTAAATAGCTCAATATTATGGCGCCTTGAATAATCTTGCACACTGCTATTAGATGGCACTGACATTAATGATATTGCCGATGGCGTTTCCTCGAGACCATACAAGTCTACTTGCCGTGATGTAGATGGTTGTGGATCCATAATGTTAGTAATTGATGGTTTCTCACTAGGCTCCGAAATTGCAGCATGGGATTGTTCCGTTCTATTTAAATGCAAACGACAATTATCACAAATCATCAAAGAAGTGTCCAAATGTGTTTTGCCCATAAACTTGAGTTTTTTGACATTTTGTTCGGTTAATTTACGAAGGTTTTTTGAGCACCGTTTAGTGGGAAACGGCATACAACACTTCTTCATGTTAAACTCCATTTTCAGTTCACTCAGATAGATTTTACTGATGAATGCGACTATGTATGAGCATATATATTGGCTGTGGTACCTTTGGAAATGCAGGTTTAAAACATCTCTGGTAGTTTACAGGCAGCGTACATTAGCTGTTTTTTTTTTATGAGAAGATATACCTGAAATACGTTATAGCTGCTATTTGTCTACCTACCTTAAACAATATGTGTTACTTTCATCGCTACATCACCGAACTGTTCGGAGTGTAGTTTTCACACACTACACCCGACCTCTAACATCGTTGGAGCTTGGCAAAATAGTCAGCAGTTCGATTAATATGCTTCTTCTATATGACCCTCCGCATAATTTCATCATCTGTCCATTTCACACTTGTCGCCCCTGCGACATCTATCTCGCTGTTACTTTCATCGCTTTAGCAAATTCGCTCCCTTCATTCTCTGAGCGGCCCGACCGATACAGCCATAAAACAATTATAAATATATTGATTGCAATATTAAAACAATAGTGCTATTTATCTTGTTCTTTTCAAATGAGTCTTCTTATCATCCTGATATCAAAAGAAAAGAGGACATAAGAGTAATGTGAACGTTATAATATGAAGATCTTGGAAAATTTATCATTTCTGGTGGAAATCTCGATTAACTTAAGAAAAGAGCGAATTTTCTGAGGTTTTTCATTCTATTGAAATAAAATCCGAAAAATCTCGAAAACGGTTGCGTTCAGGTGATTTATCATTATTATTATTATTGTTTTTAATGATCTCCAAAATCATATTGTATAATTAATTTTCATTTATAATAATGAATAACCAAAATTTGAAATATGCACCAAAGTTCGCTCTTCGGAAAACTTTTTTATTATAAGAGCGTCCATCCTAGAGTTTTTTCAAAACGTGTCTTTTTTCTCAAATTTCCACAAAACAAATTTGAAAAATATTAAAAATATGTTTTTTTATATTTGATTTTTAGTATTTATTTTCGATTTTTCTTTATGAAAAAAAAAATTTTTTTTCAGTGTACATTTTTTTTACAAAGCCTTTTTAGTTCTCTACAACTCCCCAATATAAAGTTTTTCTCTAAATGTAATGGTTTTTGAACTACGATTTTTCAAGTAAAATGTTGGAAAAAAAACATACACCCATCTCAAAAGTTACTCTTGAATCCAAATAATCTTAACACCAGTGGATTTTTTTTTTTCAACATACCGAAGACGTGTACCAAGTTTCATCAAAATCGAAGATAGTTGAGTTTGGTGACCGACCGATTTGGCGTGGAATCAGTCAGCGTATCATGCTCCAAATTATATGCGCATTTAACTTTATGATGAATATTGGCACGATAAGAGCCGCTAGTTAATGCACCTCGGAATTTATGTGAGTTTACAACAACAAAAACAAAATTAAAACAGATAAAGATTGGACTCGGAAAAAATGCGACACTTTGCTTTGGGTGTAAGTTTTTATCGCGTGGGTAAAAATTAATGTAATTTTGGGTAATACTAGTTTAGAGTTATGTTTATGTGTGCAACATTTTATCGCGATTTGTCAAGTAGTTTTCAAGATGCATTCAAAACAAGAAGAGCTACGCCCGCAAATCTTGGGCGCGGTGATCGATAATCCTGGTCAGTCACACAGATAGATCGACAAAAGGCTTGGAATCCACCATTCCACCGTGTCCCGCGTTGTGAAGATGTTCCAGGAGATGAAGACCATCGAGCGGCGCGCTGGAAGTGGCCGAAAACTGAAAACGGAATACCCAGAGAAGGCGCGGATGATAAGGCAGTACTTTAAGAATAACCCGAACCTTTCCACCCGAGACGTGGCCAAAAAGGTCAATTCGTCGAAGTGGTTCCTCCAGCAGACCATTAAGCGGGCTGGGCTACGTGTTTTTAAGGTCAGGAAGGCGCCAAACCGGACTGACAAGCAAAACACGGTGGCCAAATTGCGTGCGCGGAAGCTGTACCGTGAGTGGCTGGTCAAGCCAGGCTGTCTCGTCATGGACGACGAGACATATATCAAGGCGGACACCAAACAAATCCCCGGCCTCGAGTTTTTTGTTGGTACGTCCCGCATGGAAGTTCCGGAAAAGTTCCGGAAGCGAAAGACGGGCAAATTCGCGAAGAAGTACCTGTTGTGGCAGGCGATCTGCGAGTGCGGACGGTACAGCAAGCCGTTCGTTACAGCCGGCACCATAAACGGGCAGATTTATCGAGAGGAATGATTGCAGAAGCGCTTGCTGCCCTTCCTCCGCTCTCCCCGTGGTCCCACGCTGTTCTCGCCGGATCTCGCTTCGTGCCATTGCGCCAAGCCTGTAATGGATTGGTACGAAGCGAAGGGCGTTAATGTGGTCCCGAAGGAGGCGAACCCGCCAAATACACCAGAACTTCATCCGATCGAAAATTTTTGGGCGATAATGAAGAAGTTGAAGAAAAGCGAAAAAAAATATTCAAAACCGATGACGCTAGCTTAGCTTAGCTTAGCTTAGCTTGACTGACTGCACGTATCGATGGTTGCTACTCCGTGATTGATCAGAATCAGTGAAATTGCACAATGAATCAACTGAATGGGGCTGGGAGTAACCGACCATTCTCACTGTACACGTTTCAGTGACTCAATTTCTTTAATAATCAATAACGGCGCCGGCCACGTCCTTGCAATCAGTTGGGAATAGGGAAGGAAAGTTAGTGAGACCTTTGCTGATTAGGGACCGTGTTTACCTCTGCATCCCCACAAAGGTCACAGGAAGGAGGTTTTTCTATGTTAGTAGGGTAGGGCTCGATGGATCAGGATTCACCTTGATAAATGATGTGATCATATATATATTATGCATTTTAAAATTAAATGAACATTCACACATATATACAAATGTATACATACACAAACATACACATACACTCAGTAGCAAAAAAAAAAAAGCCGAGCATAACCCTGCCCCCAAAAACCACGTTGTTCAACCCCCTGTCTCCCCGTCAACCATCAATACTTCCAAATGAAAATCTGACAATCTAATAACTAATGTATAGACCTTATGCGAACAAAACCTACAGACCCGAAGCTATCACAACATATGTGAAAAAAGCCATCCCTGGACACAGCAACCCCAAAAATCCGCACCTTTGTGAAGGATCCAGGCAGCACACTAAAAACCTCTCCACAGCCTACAAAACTACAGAAAACAATGTGGACAAAACCCGAACTTCCTCCACAAAATGGTCCGGACCACAGCTGGCGTCAAAGTTGACACACCAACACGAGCACCCCCCCCACCCAATACTGACCCCGCTGAAACATCGGTGCAAAAAAAAAAGCCGAGGTGAATTCATCTTATTAATACACATGATTTGTTACGCGTGAAATATCCCAAACAACTAGTGTAACCCACGAAGAACTTTGAAAATATGGCATTCAGTATGAATTGGTTTGTGAAAACTACGTATACAGTGTTATACAGTATTATTAATAAAATTCACCTCGGCTTCCTCCCCGCACCGACACCTCAGCAAGGTCAGCATCGGGCGAAGAAGGGAAATGCCCACGTTGGTACGTCAACCCCGACGCAGCTGCAGTCCAAACCACCCTATGGAAAAAGTTCAAATCCCGCCCATACAATCCTCTGCACCCCTACAAGCCCCGAATAAACCTCCAATATGCCACCCAAACCCCCCACAGAAACACGGACCCCTGAAATCTTCACGTCCAAAAATGACTCCCCTCACACATGCCACGACAACCTCAAATCTATAAACCCTATCAACATGAAACCCCGATCACACCAGGTTCACACATTTTGCATAATGCTGTCAAACCCTCATCCAAAAACACTGACAATTGACAAAGTTACAGGAGGCTGAACATGGAGTCTTCCGCCAACAAAACCCCGCTCGGCCTCTCCCATGCCACTGAGTGTACATACACATACATATACATACATATCGAAACAAAAAATATTGGAATGGGACACAAGAGGAGAAAATGGAAAGAGCTCACCCGGGTTTCCAGAACATTCCATTGCTGTGGTTGTAACATCGAGCAACCAGAGCAGGTCCGCGTACCATCCAGATAACATTCTGTTCTTAAGGAGATGGTCGACCATGAACGCTCCACGACCATTAACCAAACATCTCCGAGTAACGCGGGTGAACTCGAGCTCCTCCTGTCGCCGCAAGGCTGTATGTTCGGGATTCCGTCTGCACCGGGGACACTTTGTTTTTACACCAGTTGAAAGCCTCGTGTTGGACCGCAATCAACTCTTTAGTGACCGAATCATTATGAACACTACACAATAATTTCCACTAAATATCTAATTTTCTCGAAAATTTGCAGATAAAACAAGCAGCGAGGCACAAACACGTCAGTCCCGGAGCGCGACCTACTTCGATCTCCTATTCAAAACCGATGAAGAAAAACTGGGAGAAATTGTGTAAGGAAGATGGACAAAGCCTCGCCCAAGATCTCATGAGCAGTGTTAAGAGAAATGTACGGCATTCAGCTTGGGGGAGGAAATTCAATAAATAGTTTATGCCAAAATATAGCTAATATATAGTTATTTAATCCCTAAAAATTTGAGAAGTATCCGATTCAAAATGAATTTTTGGTCATCATTTTTGTGTGTCTAATTGTTTCCGATTCCAGTCTTTATATCTTGAGGCAAAAAGCTAACATTTTCTACTGACCATAATAAGATAATATGAATGAATCCTAAAACGGAATTTTAGAAAACAAGGGTTTAAGGTCGTTGTAAACGAGCTGTGTAGGTGCTCATAAGCCTGACTAAAATATGAAACCTATTGGTACTTCTTGGTGCTACAATAAAACCAAATTGATTTCTAGTGGCTTTCATAAAACTTTCATAAAACCCAGTAAAGCTGGATGGATTTGGCAATGTTACTCGGGTAATGCATTATAAATAAAAATGTCGCAAGTTTCAGGTTTTTTCTCCGATATTTTGATCGAACATACTCAACAAGGTCACACAAAAGAAACACGTAAATTTCAAGATGTACCAATGCGGCATGAAACCGACGATTCAGTTGAATGCTATGTGGCCGTTCTTCACACAGTCCAACCCGAACAGGAATAGACTAATTTTCTTCGTTTGTTTGCCCGTCCGGCCGGGTCCAATTTTCGTTCGGTTAGAACATTCGACATTCCGTTCGGGCGGGACCGGCTAGTCAATGACCATTCCAATCGGTGCACCGCGGCTCTGCTTTATGGTATGGAGTGAAGAGGCACCCCTGGAAAAAAAAGCGCTTCTTCAAATGGATTTTATGACTGCTTTTATGAGACGTCGACTCCTATGATGATGATGATGATGATGATGATGAAACTTGTTTCGGTTTTTTTTGGGGAGATTTTCGGAGCTTCTGCTGTTTGGCATTTAACGACAACAGATCAAGATCATGTTCCTTCCTCCCATCGTTGGGAAGATCGGGGCGCTAAGCGGAATGCGACAGCCAAGAAGGAGTGCTTTTTGTCACTCTAATTTGATGGAGACATTAGATGGGAGGGAGTTAATTCACAAATTGCTTTAATGGGAGCAATTTCGGTGTAACATGATTACCCGCCTACCCGTCTCCCACACGGCGAAGTCCGTTCGACAACAGGTGTAATTATTTTTTTTTAGAAAGAATGTACCTTGTTCAGTCGTTGGACGGTGTGGATTGAGGAAGTGCCTTTGCCAGCTATTGAAAGAATAATTAGAGTTCGCACGACGACACTGCCCATAACGAGATCGGCGTTCCCGTGGGTGATGGGACCAGATAAAGCGTTGATGAAATTGACCAATTTTGAGGTTCTTGACCGTAACGGGTCGGCATTGGTAGAAATGTATGTAAGCGCTAAAGTCAAAGCCTATTGAGATCGAACGTAGTATCGCTCAGGTGAAATCTCTGGCGTCGTAAGACTTCTCTTCCACCATCAAAGTTGGCTGTGATGAATGCCGTTCTGTCAGACTTTGATGCTGTCGGCCGGGACCGAAGGACAACTTTCGCATATATTATTCGGAAAAATGGATGGAACATATTGCGATTCTTCCGTCCCTTCGAAGGAGGACATGCCTGGCGGTCCTGATGAGCATAAGATGCATTTTGCTTGTGACAAGAGGCGGTCAAAAAGTTTTATTTTTCGTCGGTGAGAGGACACACACACTTGATGAATAATAAATTTTTGCGGCGAAGGAAAAGTTTTCTGCTTCACGAGAGACGCGTGGAAAGGGTAGAAGGGAAGAAAAAAAAGCCGTTAAAAAGTGATTGAATCCTGAAGACTCGGCAAAGAGCATTGTCCACCAGGCTCGACGTTGTATTTGCAAGGAGGAGTCGGCTCCAAAAGAAAAGAAAAAAAAAAGTTTTGAAAACGTGTGCAGGAAGGTGATCAGGGATTGGCTGGACCGGCGCAACGAAGACGGGGATAAGGGGATACAATGTTGAGTGAAGAAAAGGCGAGGAGTCATGAATCTTATTAACATGAGAGACGCGTATCGGAACATAAAAAGTGCATATTTTCCTCTTTTGTGTGACCAATGACGGTACCCACTATCAACACGATTCCTGAAAAGTGTGGCGAGGGACGAGTGGGGCTAAATCTGGAAGCATTTTTTTTGTTTACTTTCAACTCGTTTCGAGACATTTTTTTATTGCGTTGCTTTGTCTTCGACTTTTCGTTCTTGTGAGGAGTGATCCCCTCAATTGATAGTCAGGAATGTCTGACGTTGACATGGTGAGGAATTGAGTATGCTGATCAAGTTGAACACGGAATGGGTTGTTTATCAAATTTTACTTTTTGTTTACACTTGTTCAATGGTTTAGAATTTACATAAAATGTGTTTGTTTGATTACAATTGAATACTACAATTGCTATGGGGATAAATTTGCACTGGAATTTCTCAATAAAATTTATTCAGCAAGGTCAATGGGAATCCATTTAGTAAACTGACCGAACTTCATTTCGCCACATTCGAGAAAATTGCAAATTAATACAAGATTGAATCTTTTGAACTTGTTCTTAGCAAAGCTGCAGAAGCTATCCATGGTCAAAATGTCAATTATAATTGATGGAATCAACCTCTTTCGCAGTAAGAGGGAAAAAATGCAAATTCAAATAGCAACCTGCTTCCCCGAAAAAAAAAACTTCCAATTCAAAAGAGCATCTCATGAATATCAACATCCGCTCGAATTGAGAGCAAATAGTACCAACCGAAAAGAAAAACTGCGCTCCATCCAAGCAACCTAATGTAAATTCAACCAAAATTCCCCCCTTTCGTCTCCCCCGCTTGGAAACGTCATACCAGCCGTATGTCTGCGATGTCGCATCTGATGGATGGCAGCCGAGACAGAAATTCATCTTTCTCCATCCGTCGTCCTTCGTCCGCTGCTTGATTGGGTGACAGTCGTCACACTGTGATGGGAAAAAGTCTTATCCGATCCAATCCGATCCGAGACTCACAAAAAACAACAAGAGCACATGGAGCCCGAAAACCTTTAGCTTTTGTGTTCGATTGGTAGGGATTTGTGCATGAATATGGTCGCGTTTCCGAAGAGAGCTAACAGGTCACATAAATTTCGACCAACCACCAGAGCAGCATCCAACTCGACAACCATTCGAAAAGCTAACAACGAGTTGGGTTTTGGGGTTCTGGTGATTTGTGATGCTGGTGGGAGGGGGAGGGTAATCCGCCCGAAAGGAAAGACCCAATAAAAATCACCAAAAACGAGAGCAAGCAATTCACCAACGAAGCAGGAAATGCAAGAAAGACGATGAAAATAATATAAAATTTGCTGTTGTTTGGTTAAACGACTTTGCAGCTTCTTGACTCTTTCGCTTTTTGCAATCCACGCTTGCTATGATTCGGAAAAGCAAGACCTACTACCTTCCATCCGCAGCGGGAACAGCAGCAGCTGCTGCTGTTTTCGACCATAGGAGGAGCCTCATTTCCAGCAAACTTCCCTAGCAACCCGCTCCGACAAGTTTTGGTTGATTTTCCCACTTGCCGATGCATTTTTTCTCGGTTCTTCCGATAATCCAGACGTTTGACTGCTGCAGAACCAGACCAGCAACAGACCAGATGTTCCTGATGCGAATTGTTCGGTGTTGTTTTCCGACGTCAAGTACGCGGGAGTTGAGATCATGAATGGACTCGGTGCTGTTTTTGTCTAAGATATGGGCTAAATAATCGCACTAGATTCGATTTGGAGTTAGAAGAAAATCGATTGGTCTGTCTGCGCTTTGTTAAGGACACTAGAACTCATACAGGAATGTCCTGAATAGCGCAATTTGTGTTGCCGCCCAGCTTTGCCATTTCAATCGGGTTTAATATGGTCTGTTACTATTGGAACAGGGCCGTTTCTTTTAATATCTGTAGCGTATCCAGTTCTTATAGCGAGAAAATTTTGATACGGAAGGATTGTTCATTCAGTGGTGAAAATTTCATCAGGATTTATAAGAAAGCTTTTAAAATATGACCATAATTGACCGCCCGAAGTTGCTACTCCGTTATTAAGAAAACGTTAGTTCTTGATGCCTGCCACTTTTGGTGTGTCGCTAGTGACGATTTTAACATTTTAAGCTCGGTTCACAATGGATTATATTTCGTTAAAATATTTCTTCTTCCAAACTACTAGTATCACTAATTTAGATAAAACGTTATAGTACCTGGCTGATAAACAATGAAAAAATCTATCGTTGTGATAACAACTGTTCTACGCACTTAGAAAATTATACAATATTCGGTCATTTTTTACCGAACTCTCAATAGCAGTTATCTGTAAAAAAATACCGGAATTTGTAAAATTTTACCGAAATCCGTTAAATAGCATTACCGAACGTTCAGCTGTTGAAAGTTAGATAAAAAATTACCGAATACTGTAAAATTATCTATGTGTGTAAGATTTTTCTCTCGATTCAAATTAACGACAAAACACGACAACTGCCGCAGCGAATATTGTGTTTGCAGTGAAGTTTGTGTTTGGGTTCAGTGTAAGCTTAAGGGGACCCGCCCCTGGATTTGGGCAAAAATAAGGCAAAGTTTGTATTTTTTTTTGTGGAAGAATGAAAAGGCGTACGAACTTCTTTTGACGATTAAATTTGATTATTATTCAAGATTTCAAAGAGATGAAAAAAATTAAAAAAATCATAATGGCGGCTACAAAATGGCGATTTCTCGAAACCATGTTTTTCAATCTAACTTCAAGCCCCGGGCTTGAACTATTAATCCGGTTTCCTCCATCAAATAACTGTTTGAATATAAAGTTATAATATTTTGTACGGCTTGAACTAAAAATTGACATTATTAATTAATTATTTATAATTTTTAAACACGGTTGAACTGATAAAAAGTAGCGAAAAATTAAACTTTTCAGTTCAAATAATCACTATGCAATGAGTTTAAGTTTAAATTGTCTGAAATTTAGTTCAAGCCGTAGAAAAATTCATTATCTTTCAGAAATAATAACTAGATTTGATTTCTGTCCACTACAAGAGGCTGCAGGCTTGAAGTTGTCGCCCCATGTTTTGCGCGCAGAGGCTTACGGAAATCGCCATTTTGTAACTAGAAATTAGAAGAAGAATTAGTATCTTCCATTTAATTCCAACTACCTTTGCTTATCTTCGACACAATGTGCAGACTTCTTCAGTGTCTCGTACTAATAACTCGACTATGGCGGCCATTTTGTAGCCGCCATTTTGAATTTTCACAATTTATTTTTATGTCTCTGAATGTCTATAAAAGTCAATTATTTTTTTAGACTTCTTTCAACGAAAAGACGTAATAAGAGAGCAAGTTATGTCATTTTCGCATCTTTTTCTTGGATTGTATGGACTTGGATTGTATGTTTCCGCCTGAACTTCAGACAAAATTCCTCATGAACTTCTTGTCAGCACTTCTTATTTTCTTCGACATTCACATTTAAGAATCCAACCTTACCCTCTAGAAACATTTTTTTACTTTTTAAACTTCTGATAAGTCACACCCTGAACTACGAGGAAAATTTCTGCCAAACTTTGGGGAAGTACTCTCCAGAATTTCTTGGCAAATCTGATAGAAGTTGAAAGAAGTTTCTTCCTGCACATATGAGAAGTTCTTTTCTGAACTTCCGAGGGGAGTATTCTCCTGAACTTCGGGGATGTTTGTCCCTGAATTTCTGAGAATTTCTGATCCTACCGGTAGTGCCCTCTCTGGTAAGTTTCTTTCTGAAATTCGGGGGAGTTTTTTCTTTAGCTTATTCTTTCCAAACTTCTGATTGGTCCCATCCTGAACTGCGAGGACATTTTTATTGAAACTTTGGGAAAGCCGTCTCCAAAACTTCTAGGAAAATTCCCTTAAATTTTTTCTTGAAGTCTCGAGAACTTTGAGGAAGTTTGTTCCGAAACTATTGGGAAATTCGTGCCCAAATTAGAAAGAAGTACCCCCAATGCTCCTGTAAAGATTCATTCTGTTCTCTCTAAAGAATTTTGAGAAATCTTTATTCTGAAATTTTGAGCTTTGCCAAATCTGCCTAGCACTTCCTAAGGATTTTTTTCCTGATATTTTGAGAAATCATAGGTAGTTCCCATCCTGGTTAGTTCCCATCTAAAATTTTGAGGCAGTTTTTTTTCTGAACTTCTGGGAAGTTCAATCTTGAATTTCTGGGAAGAACTCCAAAACCTCTTAAAAGTCCCAAACTTCAAAGACGTCCTCTTCCCACCACTCCGTCCTGAAGCTCTGATAAGTCCTCTCCTGATTCGTGGGGAATTTCTGTCCTGAAAATCCGGTAAGTATTATCTTGAACTTCGGTAATGTTCGGTCCTGAATTTTTGAAGGTTCTTCTTGCTTGAACTGCTTGCTCCCAATACTTCTGAGAAGTTTCTACCTGACCATCGGAGAAGTTTTTTTTATCGAGGAAGTCTCTTTCTCGGGAATTTAATTCCTGAAGCTCTGGGAAGTCGTCTTCTAAACTTTCCAGCATGTACCCTACATTGTGGGTCTTTTCTTTCTATACTTCTAGAAATTTAGGACTAATTCAGGGATATACATTCCTAAATCCCTAGTACAAATGTACTGAAATGTTGCATTTAGTAGTACTTTGGAAAATTCAGAGTTTAAGATTTATTTCAATAGCTCAGAACTTTTACTGTTGTTCTGTCCCCCGAGTAGCAACCAACTGGGCTTTAGAACAACAAACTCAGCAACCTCTTTTTACGGTAAATTTCTTGACTTCCGTTGTGACTTAATGACAAAGGACCAATATTACCAACGCTTTGACAATAATTTTTCACATGGGATTGAACACTATCATCCGTAGGGACTCCATGTTACCTCGAAAAAGGGGCTATACGATACTTATCTCCCGGCCCATTGTGTCTTCAAGTGGCCCACCGCTTTCGTTTCTTCAAGGATTTCTACTTTAGGTACGATATTAAAAAATATGCCCAACAAAGCTTCTTTCCGTACCTACAATACTGTTCAGATACATGGAATTTAAAAAATATTTTAAATGTCTGTGATAGCTCTATTGCAGAACCCACAACCCATTTCAGAATTTCTGGAGAGTAACTCCCATTCTGAGATCGCTTTTACATACAATAAACCTCGCATGTTAAGGAAACGTCCATTAATTATGTCACGCAGTAAGGGGAAGGAGGGTTTAGGAAAACGTGACAATCCATACCAAAAAAATTGAACCTCCATACAAAAAACGTGTTAAGGGGGGTAAGAAAAAGTCACTTTTTGCGTGACAATAATTAATTAATGGACGTTCCCTAACATTACCGATTGGAATTTCCAGATATGTGTAGTGATTGTATTATTTGAGAAAAGGTGTTTGTAATATATTTATGTATTAGCAGATCGGTCTCACCAAACGCCACCTCAGAAATAACACTAGCAAGTTCATTCGTAGAAATGAAAATTGTCGACGTTGATTCGGGCGCTCGCGACGAAATAAAAGCAACATTATAAGTTGCTAAACCGTCAATGTGGAACCAGCATTACATTGTGGCTTAAACCTTAAACCATTTCAGGAAATACTAACGTTGGTTTTCGCTAGACAATACACAAGTAGAAGTCATACAAACAGCCGGTAACATACGAGCGAACATCATTAGGGCAATTAAAATGAATCCTGTGATCTTCAGGCGTGATTCAGCCGAAAAGTTCAATGCTGCGCACAATACTGCTCGGTGAATGTGCATTGGAGAAGGTTCTTTCGTAAAATTGACTAATAATTTTTAATTTATTTTGCGTCAGTCGGTGTATCGGTCCAAACTGGCTCTTATGCTTTACTAAGGTAACATGTCTTTCCAATGAATATCCACCATCACACTTTGTGAGAAGCCATAGCAGTATTCTTAATGTTGTTAAAAAACGGTCCAAATCGATTCAAAAGTTTGAATCGGACCACGTAGACCCTCGGCGGTTTTTTAATAACTTTGTCTTCTCAATCAGAAGCTGCCATTACACTTTGTGAGTAGCATAAACAGCATCCTGCGGTTGGCATAAATTGGTTTTCCACAGCGTTATTTAAAATACCTTGTTTTGCAAAATCCTTATTTTGGGTGGACCCAACAGCATGGTCTAAATCGGTTCGAAGCGGCTCTTAAGCGTTACCTTGTTGTAAACGTTGTCAAAAATCTTGATTTGGTGTAAACCATCATCACACTTCGTAAGTAAGCCTTAACAGCATTGTTGGTTTAAGTAGGCCCAAATCGGCATTTAACCGTTACTTAAACTACCTTTTCTGCCCAATTAATATCCACAATACGTGAGAGACCCCAGCAGAATCCACGATGTTGATTCAAATCGGTCCAAATCGACTCGCAAGCATTAATAAAAATTACCTTGTCTTCTAAATGAAAACTCACTGTTACACTTTATGAGTGGTCGTAACAGCATCCTTGCGGTTGGTATAAATCGGTCCAAAACGGGTTTTCCAGAGCGTTATTAAAAATACCTTGTTTTCCACAATCCACACTCACTCATTGTAGGTGGTCCCAACAGAATCCTAATGGTCTAAACCGATTCGATGCGGCTCTTAAGCGTTACCTTGTTGTAAACGTTGGCAGAAACCTTACTTTCGCTATGAAGTAAACCATCATCACACTTCGTAAGTAAGCCCCAACAGCATCCTTACTGTTGGTTTAAATAGGTCCAAATCGGCATTTAACCGTTGATTTTTTGACATAGGACTACGTCATTGTTTTCTATACTAGGGAACAATTTAAAAAAAAAACCCATTGAGACCGTCACGAAAAGTGGTCAGGATTTGAGCGTTATTATCTCAGTCATTTCTCAAAAGATTTTCAAAATGTTTAAACCAATCGATCCGAAATATTTCTACGCATTAATTTCAATGTTGATTATGGGCCACATGCTATTGAAAAATTCATAAATGTTAAGCCTTGTATACTAACCCCTTGAGGCCTTAAGGGCCATATATGACCCCAAAAGGGAAAATGGCTGTATAAAATCACGGCCTGAATAAAACTGTTATTTGTCTTCTGCAAGTTTGTTCCGAATCAATTTTTCTGTCTGAGAAACATAAAAAAACATATGAATTTAAGGCCTCATTGACGACCTAGAACATCATGAATATAGAGGAGTTCAGGAAGAAAAATTAAATGACTTATTAATAGTATAAAGCATTGTTTCAGCATATGGTACGTATGAATTATGAATTTATGATGATTAACGTTAACTGTATCTTTCTGAGATGTTCTAGGTTATCCAAAATGCACTTGAGTTCAGAACTTCAGATCTACAGTTGTAACAGTAGCTTTAAGGGCTATATAAGACTATGATGTGCATTCAAACATATTGAATGAAACTTTTGGAAGGTTGACAGTCATTATTTGATCATTTTGTGATGTTACAGGTCATCCAAACTGTCCTTGAGATCAGTACATCAGATCTATAGTAGTAAATATAGCTTTTTGAGCTATACAAAGTAACGCTACGTATTCAACCTTATTCAGAGAATATTTAAGAACGTAAATAAACATTCCGAGATAAATGATCGAAACTTTAAGTTCAAAATATAAAAGCTAGAGTTGCAACAGTAGCTTTTTAGCTCAATAAATTTTCCGGAAGGTCAATAGTCATTATTTTATAACTTCCTGATCCTCTAGGTCATCCAGACTATCCTCGTGCTCAGAACTTAAGATTTACAGTTGTTACAGTAATTTTTAGGCAATACAAAATTACAATAAATGTTCAAACATATTCAATTAATACTTTTAAAGGTCAACAAACATTATAAAGCAATACGATATGTTCTGGGTCATCCAAAATATCCTTGAACATAGGATCTACAGTTGCAAAAAAAAATTTCTGGGTTATGCAAAGCTTCGCTCCGGTTATGCAAAGCTTCGCAGTCGTAACATTAGCCTTATATGATCTACAGTCGTAACATTAGCTTTATATTTATAGCTATGAAAGGTAACAATATAAATCCAAACACATTCAGTGAATCTTCTGTAAGGTCATCAATCATGATCAAATTATCTTGGGATGTTCAAGTTCATAAAAACTGACTTGAGTTCAGAACGTAACACTGTAAAGATCTTAAATTCTGAACTCCAGGATAGTTTGGACGACCTAGCACATTTCAAAAAATATTTCCTTCTTTTTTCAATCTTTTCTATGTTATTTAGCACCAATATAATCAGAACACAACAACTTACTTGAATAATAACGCTTGGAAAATTTTAGACCTGAAAGGGTTAGTTCAAAGAATATTGCTTTGTACAACAAACTGAATGGCTTGCATTTAGTTGTGTAGTCCTACGTCATCATTCCAAACAATCCAATGGGGCTGTACCTTATATTTTTTTTTCTGTTTTTTGTGTGTCATGATTCTGATGATTCGAACGCCTCATTATAGCGGAACCGCCATCTGATGACATTTAATTAATAATTTTCCAAGATTTAGCTTACAAACAGATAGTTTACAGGGATGTTAACAAAAACAAATCAGTTTTTGTACCGTTAGATCAGATATTCCATTTCCGTGCCCTTCGGATCAGAAGGTTTTTGAACTTAAATGCACCCACCTCTTGTGTACAACATACCGGTACTGGAGCACCAGTTTTTACACATTGAGGATATATATTGGTTTATTTTTTTTGAATAAACTACAAACTTGGTTCAGCAACGGTTTTCCATACATTACTTCAAGAAACGTAATCGTTTAACAATCCCTTTTTTGGTAATCGTTTACATTTTTCTCATTATTAGTCTGACATTGATTGAACTCCCAGCATATGGTTCTCAAGATCAAGGCGTGAATCCTTCTATGCTAATAATTATACCTCCACCATTAGTGAACGGAAATGGACATTTTTATTTTTTTTCATATTTCAAAAATGCCTCACCACACCGGTCCAAGAACCATTTGACATTCACGTTTGTCTCACGCAATTTGCACACTTTCGAAACGGACGGAAGCTGCATGGTCTTTCAAGAGTTGCCTTATTCTGGCTAGCCCTATAATTTCCCAACGCGGAAAATTGCCTCCGACCTAAGGACGTAACGAACATGCGAGACGAATTTTTGCGACCCATCCCGAATCCCGCGATCCCATCCTCCTTCGAAGCTTGTCATTATCGGTCACAATAATTACCATTTTTAGTGGAATGCCGTCCGCTTCCTCGCTCGCTCGCTCCAACAGCTTTTCATGGGTGGCACAGTGCGTCCTCATCGCACCAATCGGGACCTTAAGTCACCACGTCGTTTGCTGCGGTGATGATGCTTCCAAGCTGCGCTCAAGATGCATTTTTTCGGAGGTCCCGGTGGTGATCATCGAAGCAACCTGTTATTTTCACTGTCGGCTGGACGCGTTTGGCGCAGCATCCTGCGTTTTCAGGGGCAGTTGGCTTTTTGCTGGCAGCACCATGCATGTAATTAGGTACATTCGCAGCAGGAAATGGTGTTGGGTAAAACAAGCGAAAGGTAATTGTACATTGGATTCTTCACTGCAGAAGTTTCCATGATGAATGTAAAAATTCCTGCTGCTTACGATCTAATTTCTAAGCGTGGTGGAGTTTTTCGGTGGTGAATTCCATCCATGTTGCTTTTACTACTTCTTTTTCCCGACTGCCCCCGGGTCATTAGAATTGGCCGCACACGAAAATTAGTTTGCCCACGGGCTTTTCCGCTTCGGAAAATAATTAATGCAAAAATCGCTTGGAACAATTAACCCAACCAATGGCCATAAATTTCCACTTCCCGCAACTGCAACGCTTCGTAGCGCGCTCTCCAGACCAATCATCCACAATTCCTTCATGAATATATAAAGAGCTTTATAATTGGCTCACCGGAGATGTTCTTCTCCCAATAATATTCCGGAGTAGTGCACTAAATCAAAAAACAAGAAGCGAACCCCTTCTGCTCTTTTTCTTTCCCCGACACCGAGATGCGTGCCATGCAGTTTCCGATCTCAGTCTCTCCATTTGATTGAATTCGTCGTCGTCGTCGTCGTCGTCGTCGTCATCTGCAAAACTTATTAAATTCAGCCCAGCCCCCATTGTCAATTTCGCGTCTAATTTATGTGCATCATCAACTCTCGCTTTAGCTCCTCAGCAACCGCAGCTTCCTCGACCCAAGTAGGCGAAAGAACATGTTCTGATCGTAGCAACCCAAACATAACCAGCAACCATCGGCGAGAACGAAGGAGAGGCAAAACGAGAGCAAAATTCGCATTCTTCGATCACCGTGTTGAGGGATGAGCTTGTATGAAAACAAGAAACAAAAAAACTCTAATCAATTTCGACCGGGGCATAATCTGCGAAGTTCAATCTTGAGGTCTCCCTCGATGGATCAGCAGCTTGGAATTGCTGTTGGTCTGGATTAATGCAGGGAAAAAAAAGCGACAAGGAAAAATGCAAAACATTGCAAAAGTAAAACATAAAAAGCCAATCATCATGTGTTGTGTGATACCGCCATGCCTGCTCGTTTGCGCGAAGTGGGTGGGTGGGTGGATGAGGGAACTACAAACTCAACTCTGCTCGCGCTTGATCGTCATGTGTCGTCGTCTGGCAGTGCCGACCTAGTAGGCCGCGATCGACAGCCGGTATGCGGCCGCGGCGGCGAGGCTTACTATGGTTTCGTTCGTTCCGAGAATGGTGGACAGCGCTTGACTTCTTGATCGATTGGATCGATTGGATGTCGTGTTTGGGGTGATTTGGGCTTTCGAAATGTTTCGAAATTTAATTAGCGGATATTTTTTCTGCTTGCGAGTGCAAGGTGATGAATTTGAAGTTTCGATAATAACTTCTAAAGGGCAATGAGTTATGAACTTCACGCTTTTATACGTATGCTGCAACAAGGCTAGTAGTGAGATAGTTGTTTTTACCAAGTGCTGAGCAAATTGCTTAAACCGCAGGTTACTGAGAGAAGACGAGACTCTCTCAATCATATGTTGTTATGTCTGCTCACTATGTCAGCTCTAATTTACGATTGGCATACATGAACTATGAGGGATATTCCGAGAGTCAAAGTGGCTCGCAGTGTCGTGAATTTTCTGGCCAAATCAAATGAAGAGTCAGGTCACCATGACGAGAGTTTCCTCACAGCACCGAACCCCTCATAACACCTGTTTACTGTGTCTGTTGAAAATCTAGCAGATCTTTACTATTTTGCCGGGAATTGTTTTTAATTAATTCGTTGAACAATACATGTCATATTTTTTAAACAATTTAGAATTTCAGTGCGGCCTCTTGGCCTATAGTTTAGGTAGCACTTTGTCCCGTTTTCATTTTTAACAACAAATGAAATATTAGTCAAAGAGATAGATTTCAAATTTATTTATCTTTCAATACATTTTTTTAGATTAGTCGTGAAGTAACAATTTCTTAAGATTGCACTAAAAGTTTCACACCCTTTCTTAAATTCGAAAACATGACCCGCCGATTTTGTTTGGCCGAAAACACATTGGAACAGCTAATGGACGCACATTGGCCTATAAATGTCAAGAAAGAAAAAGGGAAGTCTGCGATAGAGGAGGCAAACATTCATGAATTACACACATGAAGATCATAGTTCAATGATATCAATTTTCAAGTCGAATTGATAAAGTTAAGATCAAAGAGAAATTCAACTTCTCCCTACGCGTTTGGCCAGCAATTAGTGGGAAGGCCAATGTAGTGCTTTACCCTACCGTTAGTTTTGCCAATTCTCCGGTATGATACTACACTCAGCCAAATAATCTTAAGAATATCATAAGGTTCAACTTATGAACGGTGCTTTGAATTTTCATAAACCTGACTTATGAATGAATTTTGTTTTTGCCCGACGTTGTTCTTGTACACCTTTAAGCTTTCCCGATTACAACTATTGTAATATACAAGTGGTCAAATCACTGGACCCATAACCTAAACGATTGAGGTTCTAATCCAGGTTGCTCCATATTTTTATTCTTTCATCATCATTATATCTCATCTCTAACTAAATTTATGAAATTCTTAATGATTTCTTGTGGCAAATAATCATAACGCAATCTTATGAATATCAAAAGTTTATTTCGCTGAGTGTACTTTAACAAAGCTCAAAATTCTGCTATTCGCCCTATCGGTGTGTGTATTGGGCAATGCATACCCATCAGGCGCTTAATCGTCAGAAGAACAAAAAGAAATGACAGTAAATAACACACCACGCTGCGTTACACGAAGAGTTTTGCTTGTTGCATAACGAAGGGCGTCAAACCAGGGAATATTCGCTACGGCGAGGTTATAAAATTTTGCGGTGTACGAACAGTTCGAACGACTTAAAATTGAGTTAATTGAAGTTAATAAAAACTACATACTTAACTAAGCTTTTAACGAACATCGCAGCAAGCGGTGCTCGCGGACGGTACAGTTTTGCGTTAGCTGTCACGTTTTTTTTTTTCGTTTGTTATAAATCGGTATTTGAATTTGATTTCAGAAATTTTAACAATGAAATGGGTGGCCATGCTGCGATTTCTGTTTGAATAGTCTAGCTGATCTAGCATTTTAATAATTCCCGGTTGTAATAATTTCATAAAATATCCATTTACGCATAGCTTTTCAGCCTTCAAGGGGCGTGAGTTGGTTAAGCGTAGCTCGTTTTTTTTTTCTAAATAAAATGAATAAATTAAGAGTTATTAACCCGGACTTCAACCGTTCGTAGAATTTCGGAATTTTACCTTATAGTCAATGTTTATGCACCATTCTGGTTCTGGTCCCATAAATGCATTGAAAGGAAAAAAACTGGTTCCGGTGACATTCTCCCCCGGGAATCTGCTACAAAATGAATGAAGTTTCAGTTTGGCTGTGTTAACAGATATGCAAATAAAACATTCCAGACTCATTGTAGAGTCTGGTGTGGAAGTAGTTCGCCTCCCCGCGGTGCACCCTGGAAACGTTAAGCTCCCCTTAACGGCTAAACGAACTACAACGGAGGAAGCGCCATACGGCGCAGGATTCGGCAGGAGGTCGTAAGCGGTCGTGACATGGGGAACAGGGACGATCCTGGGCTGCACTCCCAGACAGTCCAACCCCGGTCCTGGCCCTGGCTTTCTCGATCGGAGGAGGGACCATACGACGCGAGGTTCGGCAGGTACCGTAAGCGGTCGGGTAGGGAGATCGCGGACGATCTGGACTGACCACAGACGTCGCGAACCCTGCTTGGATCCAGGAGCAACTCGATCGAATCAGCGTCAGGTCGGCGAAGCTAACTACTAAAGACCTATGTAGTTAGACATAGTGGGTGCGTAAAGCACACTAGCCCCCTCCCTGAAGTAATACCGAAAGTTGGTTCCGGGGAGGGCCGGGGCTCGAGGCACGGGTGGGTTTTTAGTGGGTCGAGGAGTTGGCACCCTCATCCCCACAACCTGAGTTCTTCAGGAGTCTGTTTGCAGATTTTCCATCCCGTCAAAAAAAAAAAAAAAAAGACTCATTGTTGAGAATTGGCATATTCAGCAGTTTTTTGATATTATCATATTAGTTGGAATCGCGCTGTTATCTATCTTTGCCAAATGAAGCTCTAGGGAGTTACCGTTTTGGCAAAAGTTGTTTGGAATATAAAATGTAGTCATTTGTAATTATCATATTAGTTCTATATTTTGCCGCCGAGATGGCACTGCAGTCGATCTTTGTAAAAATCAAGCTTTGGAGAGTTACCGTCTCAGGTAAAGTTGTTGCGAATGTAAAATGTAGTCACTTGAGAATATCCGATTAGTTCCAAATCGCGCCGCAAAGATGGTTCTGCAGTCTATCTTTGCCAAATGAGGCTCTAGATAGTTACCGTCTTCAGCAAAATTGTGAGAAATGTAAAATGAAGACATTTAAAATAATCACATTAGTTCCAGATCGTACCGCAGAGCTGGCGCTGCAGCCTATCTTTGACAAATGATGTTCTAGAGTGTTTCCGTCTTTGGCAAAGTTTCTCGGTATGCCATTTGTCGTGTTTTGGCATTATAATATTAATTCCAGATCTTGCCACTGCAGTCTATCTTTGCTAAATAAAGCTCTAGAGAGATACCGTCTTGGATAAAGTTTCCCATTATGTCAAGTGTCATTTTTTTAGTTCCAGATCTTACGGCATAGATTGCACTGCAGTCAATCGTTGTCAAATGAAAGAACTAGAACTAATATTATTACGACCAATGTCACAATGAAAAACTTTGCCTATGATGGCAACTCTTTAAAGCTTCATTTGTAAAATCTCTGCGGCTAGATCTGGAACTATGATAATCTCACAAGACCAAGAATGACATGCTGAAAAACTTTGACAAAGACGGGCACTCTCTAGCGCTTCATTTGGCAAAGATAAACTGCAGCGCCATCTTTGCGGCCTGATATGGAACTAATATGATGATGTCAAAAGACGACAAATGACATATTGAGAAACAATGTCGAAGACGGCAACTCTCTCCGGGTCAATATTGACCATTTTACTGGTTTTTCGATACAAACTTATAGTAGGAACTAGGAAATACGTAACGACGTGACGCATGACTAAAGTCGATTGAGTCGGTTCAGTACCGAATTGAAGTGCAAACAAACCAATAATCAAAGGGCGCATGTTTCGAGTAGTTCATTACGTCAATTGACGCAAGTATGTGCTTTAAATCCAATGAACTGATGAACATGCAGACGAGAATGACCGACAGACAAATCATGTTTGACGGGAAAACTATTCATCGTTACTCGTTAGCAAGAACCAAAATGGAATACATGAAAATGATCTTGCTCTCGAATCGAAACGATTCCTTATGAAGTTCATTTTCCTTTTTATGCGTCGATAATGTTGAACCCTGGTATTAATACTGTACTGAAAAAGCAGCCTTTCTGGCATTGGAGTCAGAATAGGGGTACTGGTAGACCTTATACCGTTGGATTTCTGTACAATTCCGAATCAGGATGAGCACCCTGCCCTTCGGTTTAGATCATTAGAAGCTGTCCATTAGGACTTTTGGACGTTGGTGTGGCAGCGTTTCACATGAACATGAAATCTGCCGTGAGCCCATAGCGTTCTGTCGAGTTGATTACGGCAGATTTCACGTGTGTGAAAGGCTGCCACGTCAACGTCCAAAAGTCCAAATGGACAGCTTGTAATGATCACTTGAAGATGCGATTGTCTCGGAATGTCTCGGAAGTTTTCATATATGTATATAACACCATATGTTGGGATGAAGAGAGGGACCATCAGAGCACCCGATTGAAGCAATTTGGATAGGAAGAGTGGGATATCCAACTTCCTGTTGTTAACACTTCGTGAATAACGGGCAGGCTCTTCTCTGCATCTAGTGGGACTTTTTAATGAGCGAGGTCTCGGTTTTGGGGTGGTTTCTGCGAACTTGTTTCCGGGACCCCTGAAGTTTTGGGTTGCGTTCTTGGCCCTTCATACAGGAACATGATATAACATTTATCACAGTACAGCCTTGATCAAATTAAAATAGTTCAGTGTTATAGACAGTTGCCTCGTTACATTACTATTGATGGTAGTTCACATCAACATCATAAAATTTAATTTTCATTTCACTTTTATGTCCTCTACAAAATTCTTCTACAGTTAGACGTGACATTTCCGAGATCCATTAAATCATTCGTCAAGTCCTTTTCCAATGTTGTAATGAAATCCGCTAACATGTTTTCGCAAATATACCTTTGTCAGGAACCAAACAGTTTCTGAGGGAAAGTTTGGAGGATTCATCTTTATGGGTAAGAATTTGACGTTCCAGACCACCGTGTTCTTAGCGCTTTCCGATGCCACTGGATAATGATTTATTCCGAATCATGAGGAGCAGGTACTGGCTTCTAGCATTCCCGAACGTAAACATCACCTGCCATCGTACCGGTTGTTATAGATCGATTTGAATACCACACTAACAAATTACGTGCCAAGCCATTGCTTTTTTTATTGTAAAAATTGACTTATCAGCCCGTAAAGACTCTGGATTTTCCGAACAGCAGCTTAGATCGTATAACTTATGGGCCCTTGGTTTGACAGATGGAGCTTGTTATTTACTTTGTTTTGGCTTCTTCTGGCTCTTGTCTGGTCAATAGTCGATTGTTTCGTGTCTTTCCTCGGTCGTCGTTATTCTTCGAAGTTCCCAGGGAAGGCTTGCAGGATTTTTCGTTCCAGAGTTTAGTTTGAAGGGTCCGTTTTACGTCCAGATTCTTTTTTTTTTTTTGTTATGTGAGGAAGACTCATTGCCATACTTTCGGATCACGCAACGAACTGCTCTGATGCTCAAATCTCAAATCGCCAACTGTCTCAGTGAAACATTTGGAAAAATATATCATTTATGTATCGACCTGTTTGCGCTTTTCCGGAGAAATGCTCCACGTTTTTCATGAAAACTAAATACACCAGAACTTAAGACTCACAGAGTAATAGATTTAAATCAATATTGCGATAGACAGTCCTGATCAGCTGTTTAAACGTCACGTGGAAACAACAGTGGTGCATCAAAACCGTGCTTAGACTTTCTGGGAATAGACTCCCTACGCCGGATTCATGATTGTCGTTAGCGAAATCCTCTGTTTTAATTACAGACTAAATATCGAGAGGCATAGGTAGGTGACGAGGAAAAATTGAAACTGTCTCGAAATGAAACATTCGACAGCGCCATGGCACGCGAGAATACGTTCTAACAGACAAGCTGTTTTACTTAACTTCCAACGAACAACATGCCAACAAGACCATGGCGACGCTCTGCGCACGTTGCACGCTTGGACATCGAGCATGCCTTGACTCCGGGCGGACCTATTTGCTCGCTTGCTCTGTTTTTCGGCTTTTCGATTCATTAGAGGCATGGAGCGATGAAGGGATGGATCGAGTGCGATATGCAAATTTAATAGACGACGCATCTTTCTCTCCGTCTTGACTGCTGCTTGGAGCACAAGTTTGTTTGCTTTTTCCAACCAAACTTCTCAACGGCACGCGTGCCTCGTCTCAACCCGCATCTCCTCGCAAAGTGCAGAAATAAATGCGAGAAAATGTGGAATTTATAACACATTAAACCAGAAATAACAAAACGACCAGTAATAGCATATATTCCAAGAGAAATAAATTACATGGGAAATCAAGCGTTGGAGCAGTCGGAGAAGTGGGTGCCAAGGGGTAAATTGACAGATCGAAAAAAAGAAGCAATGAACGACACCAGCAAATAGCAGAGGACCACGCCGCGAGACATATCGTTGAAATAAATTGTTGTTTTCGAGCCCGATGACATAAATTACTATCATTAATAGCGCTTGTTGAATTGGAACGCTATTGATTAAAGCGGTTTTTGAAGAGTATTTCAATTGAGAGGATATTGGAACATAAAGAAGAGAAGAGGGTACTGGTTGGATGACATTTCGGATGAGCAATAAGCAATGATGATTTAAATTTTCAATATCACTCGGTTTGACCTGAACTCGGTAAATCACACAGGGGTCAGTCTCGAGTATAGCAATCGATGGCCTACAGTTCGACAGTTCGTATTTAGTGAAATTGTTCATTTGAGCACGATCAGAGATGATTGCAAGCATCCATAAGCTGAAGTTTTTAAATTATCGCAAGTTGGTTTCCTCCTGTGGCGCTTTCCGGCGAGTAACGATTGCAACTCATTAATATTTCACCGAGCTGGGATTAACTCCGACAAGGAACGAGAACCACGGGGGAGTGTGACGCAAATAAATGACAACATTTAATGGGTTATATTTCATCAACTGTTCGAGTTTTTATTCCTCCCCTTATTAATATGTTTTCCCTGCTGCTCTACATTACTACATATAGACTATCGTGAAAATGAATTAATATCAAAAGACGAAAATATGACTTGCAAACATGAAGAGACTTGAAATTTTAAATAAATCTAAAACCAAACTGACTCTTTTGGGTATGATATCGGAAGCCAATTTGAATTCAGTTCCATTCCAGTCGTGATCAAAATTTGCATGCAATCCCAAAAAAAAACCACGCGCATTCATTAAGCTAAAATCTCACTCATTCTTCTATAAACAATTGCTAGAAACAGTTGATTCCGAAATTGGTTTCCTGATTTGCTGCCGCATTCATTCCCATTCTCAGTGTGATGGATTTTTCTTTGTATTCGTTTCGATTTGTTTTATCAAATATTTCCAATAGCACATACTACGTGAAAAACGAAACCGCTATAAAACATCGTTCCGGTGTCAGTTTGTTTCTTGTGTAGAAAATAAATGCAACTCGCAGAGCAATAAATTTGGTTTGGTTGGTTTTTTTTTGTTAAACTCTTCGGTGCGTCCAGTGCGTTTTTCCCAATTTGGATTTTTTTGGGTATTTGTTCGACTCTGATTTGAGCAATGCATCGCTTCGCCAGTGCAGGACGCTTTTGTGTGATTTTGGCTGCTGGTGGTGGTTTTGATATTTTCGCATATTTAATCGTAGTCGTCATCGATGTCGCAGTAGGCTAAGGGTTTTGGTTTTCCAGGTTGAGGCAATGACCGTGCTCGATGCTGTTGAGCGTGTTGCGGATTTAACTGAGGTGAGTGCTGCTTATGAGGGATGGTCATTTTTTTTTTGGTTTTGCATTTAGATACATTGCCCTTAAAAGCATAAAAGTTCGACAGTTTATTGAGCATGAGTGATCATCCGAGGTTGCTCCTTTGTTAATGCCAGATCAGTTGTTACACAGTGAACCAACCAATCAGTTTACACAGTGAACCAACAGAAAATGCCTGGGGCTAACATCCATCCGCAATGTGTAAAAACTGGTGATACCAGACTAAGGCAATACCGGCGCCGGCCTTGTCCGAATGCAGGTCAAATAAAGAAAGGGTCGGAATGTGTTGACGTGATATTCACTTTATTGGAAGCTCCAAGGTCCTCGCACGTCATCAGAATTTACTGGGATGTTGGATAAAATAGTCTGGCTGGGAACGTGGTTAGTTTTGGTAAACGATATGCTGAAAATGCACTACGTCTAGGGAATTATTTAAGTGGCGATTTTCGATATGAACGGATCTAAACCAACGAAAACAATGCTGTTAGGGCCACTCACAAAGGACTATGGTGGTATATTTCATGAAAAAAAAAAACTTGAACTACAACTGATAGTCGATTTAAACCAACAGTAAAGTGAGATGATGGTTTTCTTCGTTGGAGAAACAAGAAAAAAACAAGTTTGAGAGCCGATTTACACCGATTCAAATCAATATAAAGTCTACTAATACGCTCGTATAGGTGTTTTTTTATAAAGTGGTTTATAAAAAAGGGAAGCCAACAATCTCAGCAAAGTGTAATGATGGTTTACTTCATAAGGAGAACCCATGTGTTAAACTTCACTTATTGGCCGCTTTGAAACGATTTAAAACAACAGTACGGTAAGGATGCTGTTGAGGCAACTCACAAATTGTGATGGTGGTTAACTTCATTGGGAAAACAAACATTGTTTAACTACACCTAACAGTTTACTCTTAAGAATTTCAAGCTGCTGCCACTAACAGTTTACTCTTAAGAATTTCAAGCTGCTTCACACAAATACAAGCATATGCAGGTCTTTGAATATTATACGATCGAGTACGACCGATCCTAGAAAATGCCGCCTTGGTCTGGCTTCCTTATCAATTGACTTGGAGCTTGAGGATAGAAACAATACAGCGCAGGTTTATCCGGATGGCATTGCGTAATCTACCATGGCGTGATCCGCAAAATCTCCTGCCGTATTCAGATCGCTGCAATCTACTGCAATTGCATACTCTGGAACGCCGACGGAAAAATCAACAAGCGGTTTTTGTTGCTAAACTTTTGAATGGAGAGGTCGACTGCTCGAGGCTTCTCTCTCAACTGAACATCCGAGTTCCTCCAAGAGCATTACGGAGTGGTACTCTTCTTCAACCCCGATTCCATCGAACAGCGTTTGGAAACAACGAACCTCTAACAGCTATGATGCGAGCGTTTACGACTGTCGAAGAATTGTTTGAATTTGGCGAATCTTCAGCTCACTTTTTGGCTCGTATTTGTAATGCTCGTTTGTTTTAGTTTTAAGTTTGTATCATGTAGACAATAAGTCCGATGAACTGAGTTGATTAAATAAATAAATAAATAAATAAATTATTCTATAAAATTTCGACGGTTTATTCGTTCTTGCCTGAAACGGAGCAGGAAAAGTTTGGATAGGAAATGTCGTGGAACATCAAAATAGAATTGTTAATTTGATGAGTGTGAAAGGAGAAATGCATTTCCTTGTAATATTGTTTTTTCTTCTTGTTTTGAAAGCGTTCAACTTTAACGGACAGCAACCAAATACAAAATAGTTCCATCATTAAATGTTATGCGGCAGCATCCAGGGCTGCACGTCCATTTGTTTCCATGTGAAGTGAATATTCCAATTCAACCGTTAAAACTGCATATTAGGGTGCCAATCCAATGTATGGAAAAATTTGGCGATCGAATTTAAAAAAAAAGTAGTGCTCAAAAGTGTTTCTTGAAAAATTTCCCAAGGAGGGGTACATGAAAATTCCGAAATCGAATTTTTTGCTAGCATATTATGAGTAAAATTTCATTAGGATGCTTCGCTTATTTTCATCTAAGGTGGTCCTTTCTGATGACAAATAAAAACAAAATTGAATTTTAATAGAATATAGAAGATAACAATATCGAAAAATCTCTTTAATAATCACAAGCCACTGTCAGTATGTGATATGTGACTTATTTTTCATAAGAGTGGTCCTTTTTGGTGAATTAAAAAAAAAAACAAAAAATATCACAATTTGAATGGGAAGTGAAGGCAATATTATGTTAACACCTCTTTCATAATCGTAGGCCATTGTATATATTAAATTCATGATATTTCATTAGGGTTTGCTCACTTTTATTCCATGATCCTTTGAAAATATAATTGAGAATTGAGTCGATTTTTTTCAATTTTTTTTTTCGAGCTAACGTTTCATGTATTTTTAAAACCTTTGGCATCAAAAAAACAAAATCGATGTCGGCATTTTCATGTACTCCTACCTTGATAAATTTTTCATGGATCAAAAAAGTCAAAATTTGATCGCTTTGGAAGTCGGATTGAGCTCAAATTTTGCATGGGGACTTCTTTTGAGGAGACAAAACTTTTGAGCACTACTTTTTATTTTTTGAAATTCGAAAAGTGGGTATTGGCTGGCACCCAATATCCTATATCTCTTCGAACTGAGTCGATAGGCATATTCTACACTGTCATCTAAACCTGGGATCAAAAACCGAGGTAGAAAGTGGATGCAGTGTTATTTGTAATCTCCTATTTCAAATTGTTTGTAATCACAAGCTATTGCAAAGCTACCCCCAATTTAGGCAAAATCCACCTAAAACCGGGCAAAACTGAAGTTCATTTAAATTTGATAAATCATGTATAGAGTGCCATGTCGTTGATAATTGGAAAACGTGAATCGACTAGATTTTTTATTCATTGATTTATCAAAGGATCCTAATCGGGCACAAAGCTTAAAGTTTCCTGACTATGAGTAGCCTTTTTGAGCTGTCCGCAACGATCAAATAGGCAATTGAATTGCCTGTACAGGGTAATCACATACTTGTTTGCACATTTTTCTTTTTTTTTATTCAAATTTCAACAATGCTTGCAAGATTGTTTTGAATTTTCATTCGTTTGAAATTCGTGGTTCAAATCGTGAAATTCGATTTTGAAAAAATTAAGACCGTGTACTATTTTTAAGAAATTGAAAGCACTCGGAATAACCATCAAACACTACAAAGAAACCGGTTCTTGAAAAATACGCACTGCCAGGTGTACGGAAGCCATCGAACGAGTGAGAGTGCAAATTCAATGGACTCCTGGAATGTCTGGCCGAACGATACCCTATGATCAGGAGTCTTTTGAAAGACGACCTAGGACTAAATCCAAACAAAAAACAACGGGCTAATGGCTTGACTGAAACGCAGAAGATTGCAAGAGTCGAAAGATGTAGAAAGCTGTTTAACCATGGTGATTGTGAAATTCTGTTTACGGACGAAAAAGTGTTCCTGATACATGATCACCAAAACCAGCAAAACGATCGCGTGTATGCAGCACATGTTTCTGATACACCTCGTGATAAGCCAGCTGTTCAAAGGTTACATAATGTTTCAAGGGGAATGGTTTTGGGATGTTTCTTCAAAACTTTGAAGGTTCAATTGCTGTTCATTAACCTGGCGTTCAAATCATCATTAAATATGACATCAACAATGTTTTGAAGGACTATTTGCTTCCCTTTGTTAAGAAACAGTGAAAGAATGCTCCATACTGCTTCCAACAAGACTCTGAAACAGTTCCCCAGGCTTGGTGTTAGGATTTTATTTCGTCGGAAGAATGGCCTGCCTCTTCACCTGATTTCAATCCTCTCGACTTCTATGCTTTGGGCTACTTGATGGACAAACCGTGGAAACTCCAAAGAAACGTTTGGTGACGATATAGAACGACATGCCTCAAGATATTTTGCGTGCCAGCTGCGACGCTTTCCAAACAACGCATGCTACTGTCAATTAAAGCAAAGAGAGAAAAATTTGAACTGAACTAAATCAAGACAAATTAGAACTCATACAAACTTCTGATTTTTATGACCATATACTTGACTGACAGAAATTCCTACTCACCCTGTATGTAAATTAATAATTTCGCTATAGTGAAAGAGAGAGCGAGAAAGAGAGAGAGAGAGAGAGAGAGAGAGAGAGAGAGAGAGAGAGAGAGAGAGAGAGAGAGAGAGAGAGAGAGAGAGAGAGAGAGAGAGAGAGAGAGAGAGAGAGAAAGAGAGAGAGAGAGAGAGAGAGCGAGAGAGAGAGAGAGAGAGAGAGAGAGAGAGAGAGAGAGCAAAGAGAAAGAGAGAGAGAGAGAGAGAGAGAGAGAGAGAGAGAGAGAGAGAGAGAGAGAGAGAGAGAGAGAGAGAGAGAGAGAGAGAGAGAGAGTGGAGTCACTCAAATTTGAGTAAATGCATGTGGCATTGATAAGTCGACAAATCGAAGGCATCCTTCTGATTTGAGTCGATGTTTTTTATTAGTCAACTTGTCAATCACAGTTACATTTAGGCAAATTTGAGTGACTCCACTTATGACGAAAGTGAGCCAAAATCGACTCAAAATTGAGTTAAAATGGCTGGCCTTGTACATTTCAAAACATTGAATTGAAGAATGTAGCACGAATTAACCCACGACGTTGTTGTACTGCATTATTCACGCATTCATTGGATCGGTTGCTTTTCTGGCAGTATTCGTTAAAATGCTGTCGTAGGAGTATTTCATTCAAACAGTTAGTACGCTCTGTTTTACTTGAACCATAGCTTGTGCTTTCTTGTATTAACGTCTCTTTAAACTGTTTGTCTAGACAATTTATGTTCATTCGAAACACCCAATGACCGGAACTACCTGAGCCCAACAATGCGCTTAGCCTGTGAATCTGATTTCAAGCCCGTGCGGACGCTTCGGGTTGTATGACCCATATTCGAATGAGCTGAAAAGTTAAAAGTACGCAACGGTCATCTTCACATCGGGCATGAATAGAAGTTTGGATAACAATTATGGCAATTCTCCACTCAGCGAAATAAACTTTCGATATTCATGCATGATGCAATCATATAATTTTTTGCCCCAAGACATCATTATGAATTTCATTGAATGATCGCAGCAAGTCGTGCTTTCAAACTGACGTGTTTTGTTTTTGCTGCGTCGTTTTCGCGAACAAAAAAAATCAAATAATAATTCGTAATTCAGCTTAAACAAACAGTGCAAACATAAAATCTATGCGAGATTTGTGTAAGACTTACTGAATGTAATCGATTTTCTTCCAAAATTTGTTATATTTGGTGGTATTTCTCAGTTTTCTTTTTGCATTTCGCTCCCGCACGCGGAAGAAGAGTTATATCAACTTAGTTTTGTTTGTTAGAGCTAGTTTTGTGCCACCCGGACATTAATTATTAAGCTAGTGTTTTTCCGCATTGTCGTAAGTGAATTGATGATAATTTGCAGATTTGAAGTTTGATATAGAGTCGCCTCATAGCGGGGGAATTAGGTTATGGGCAGTGTGAAATGAAAAAAAGTAATAAAAAGAAAATGATGTTGAAAAATAAAAAATATGCGGCAACCTGGAATCGAACCTTGAACTTTGAGGTAAGGTAATTCATAAACCACGTAGACTAATTATTGAAAACCGCACAACCACATTTTTGAAAATCTCATTTGTAACCAAAACCCACAACACGACAAATCTGCCTCAGTGTCGCCCAAGCGAAGATTTCTATGGAATTTTGAGCTCCTTGGTGAACAAAAAAAAAAAAAAAACTGGAGAGTCACGAATTGTAAACAGCTGATTGGTACAATCAAAAGATTCTACCGCAGTTGACATGAAGGCCGCACAACGCTCCTGTTCCGACATCAAACGGAAGCTTCGCCGAACAGCCAATTACGGGCCGTTTTCAAATGTTCACTATTTTTTTTCAACATTGGACAATGTATCATGGGAACTACGGTTCAGTTTCATAAACAGTGAAGTTACTCAGTCTATGAGTGACTGCGTGAAGTGGGCTCTCAAATTTAATTCAATTTGCGGCCGTGTGGGGTTGAACTCCCGAGTTTATGCTTAATGAGCAGAATGGGGATCCACTGAGCCGCTTCGGAAACTTTGAGTTGGGTTAAAACAATGTTTATATAGGTTTAAGTTCTCAACCGTATAGAGCTGCTACAAAGTTCATTATACAGTCGAGCCACTTATTACATGGTGGGTAGTGTCATCCATAATTTTAACAATTTCTATAATTCCATTGAAATTGGTAATTGATACATATCTGGTATCTGGTTAGGTTCACAGGAATGCTCGATATCTATCGATAGCCAAGAAATCAGGATAAATGCTTGATACCTCCACAGTTTTATAGGGAAGCCGACTTTTTGAATATCTTTTTAAACATTTTACAGTCAGCGTTGGTAAACTGCGTGATATTTTATGGGAATTTTTCGCGTAACATTGTGCATTTCTATGAACTTATATGAACCAACACTGCTTACACCTCAAAAGCATCATGTTTTAATATTTATATAAATATTTTTGTTAACATATTAAAATAAATTATAACTAAATTTTGCACATAAAACCTGTTAATATGAAGAGTAATAAATGCTTCTTTAGTAAACATTCAGATTTAAAAAAAGGTGCAACAAGAGAAGGTTTTATAAATTGGGCAAAAATGTTCTCCGTCATTGATGGATCATCAGGAGTTTTAAATAGTTTTCGTAATTTCTCTAAACAAAAGTGTTTAGATATTCAATAATATTTCATAAGCTATGTATATGTTAATTGCTAGTTACTAAAAAAGCCATACATCGCAGTTTTTTTTCTTTGGACCCACCCCTTAGTGAAGTAACTGATTACCAATAACGTGAAAAATCTATATAAGAGTCTCTTCAGAATCTCTCTCCACTTCGAATAACTTCCAACTAAACGATCAACACCGAAGAAAACTACTGCAACTATCGGCCGAATAAGCTTTTGAAACTAATAATATAAATGACCATCCCTATCTGTCACCCTTAAAAAAAATACCTTGTCCTTTTATCTCTAGCCGTTCATGCCTTTCGTTAACTCTTTCCAAACAACAGCTCACCGCACATCGCGCAGCGGGCCATTTCAACACGTGTGGTCATCGAAGAAAGTGAAAATTTACATCCTGTTTTAACTGTTTTGTATTTTCTGCCGCAGCCTACTCTTCTCCCTCCACGCCCGAGAGTGTCACGGCATGGTACGCTTGACCAGTGACCACTTCTCGATTCGAAAAAACCTTACCACTTCAGAACATCAGAGTAGGCAGAAAAAAAAGAAGACAAGAATGGCAAAAGTCACCAGTCCCAGCTCTCGGCAGCATCAGCGCAGTCACGGTCCGTTTACTTTCAGTTTCCGTTTTCGTTTTCCGGGTACTCTTCATCGTAGTTCTCGCCATCGTCACCGGTTCCGTCGTCCTCTTCCTCGTGGTACTCGCTCTCGTTGTCCGTCCCCGTCACATCCGGTCGGTAGTCCTTGTGCGATGGTGGCGATGGTAACACTGGTTCCTGATACTGTTTTTTTTTATGTTGTGAGTGGAAACAATGCACAAGAGCCAGTTATGGGAAATGCGAAATGAAAATTGTTACAATCGTATGCGGAACTCACCACTTTGGGTGCCCGCCAACCGCATCCGGGCAGTGGTAGACCATCCATTCCTAGCGGACATGGTGCATCCAGTCCTGGGACGCCCTGGTCACCTTTGTCGCCGCGGTCTCCTTTCCGACCTCGCTTGCCAATTGGTCCAGGGTCTCCTTTGCTACCCTTCTCGCCTAGGGGCCCTTCCTGACCCGGGATGCCATCCGTACCCTACAGTTGAAATCAACACATAATGGGATGAACGGTACGAATGCAAAACGCTAGTTGATGAACACTTGGAGCATGCCGGGAAATGAAACACGCACAGGTTGAAATGGTTTGGTTCTGTATTTTTTGTTTGTACACGATTTATGTTTTCGTATTTACAAAAGAGATTTTCACTAGGATGACTACCAAATTTTCTGTACTTAATAAATATTTGTTTCGAGCATTATCGGTTAGCAAACAGCCTTGTTATGTACAAAGTTGGTTTAAGTAGTAGCTGCCATACGGTGACCCCTTGGTGGGCATCAATTCAGCGTCGAGGCACTCGTTGGCACGCTCTCGTAGTTGGCCTTGATCCAGAATTACGTCTCCTTGGCGTTTCTGGTTTTGTTTTGATTCTCAAGTGCCGTCAATTAGTTTCCCGCAAGAGTCAAGGCCAACTTGTGTCGGTGAATTGGATTCCCACTAGTTGAGAAGGAAATTGAAGGGGAGTAAGTGGAAGGAGGATTTCGTGCAAGTCGATCGCGGTTGGAAATGGCTACCGAAGTCAGGGAAGATAGGCTACAATCTCACTCTCGCTGTGTGTCAAGTGGATGCAGGGATGGAACAGATAGAACATCCATCATTCGGGAAAGTAGAGGAGAATCAATTTGAGAGACACTTCACTTGTTTGATGGTTGTTGGTTGCTCTGTTTGATGATGTTTCGGATGGATGTGTAGTAGACAGTGAGGATTATTGTACAGCACAGATAAGTAGAAGTGAAGTAGTAATATCAGTAGTGGTAGGGCACTCAATCGTCTGGTTTCTCGCAAAACGTGCTTATACAAGAGAGGATATTTACAGGCAATCCGGGATCACCTCTTTCTCCTTTGATGCCGGTTTCGCCCTGGGCGCCCTTCATTCCGTCCAAACCTGGGGGTCCCTAGCAAGTGAAGAAGAGAACGTTCCATCAGTGTATTTAAACTTTTTTTTTTGCTGCAGCTGCTGCTGCTGCAGGAAGTGAATTTTAATCACCGTTTATCGTTAGAGTTTGTGCGTTTCTTGTCTACGTTTGTCAAAGCTGATGTTATTCTTCGAGCTGGGTTAGTCGATGTTAGTTCTACCATCCAAGAAACCATTGGAGTGTATAAGCGTGTTAATGACTGTCATAATTTCAAAGCATGCCTCGATTAGCACCAAATACTTTCGAACATGCAATGCAGATTAAATCTAAAATGTTCACCGACAGTGAAGCTACAATCACTTTGCATAATTCCACAACTTATTGCAGTGCCGTTAATGGTATGGAGCTTTTCGGTCGACGCCACTTTTAAAATTCCATTTCATTTCATTAATTATATAATTTCAATTAAATGAGTTAGCAGAACAGCCCCTCCCTGTTTTGGGTGGCGAAACGGTACCGAAAGGAGCAAAGAAAGAGAGATACAATTTGCTTTAAGTTTTGCCAACCTCCGGTCCGGTCCGAGTAATGGGAGTTGTTTTTCTTACGTATCTGGAAATTAGTCTAAGTATTTCCTGCGATCCTTCGATTATGCTGGCAAAGAAAAGAGCAGAGAAGACGGAAGGCGAAAAAAAGGCCATTCTCGAATTGAACGAAACGTTCCTATCGCGGTTGTCGGAAGGCACTCTAGACCGCGCTTATCCTTAGGCGAAGTGGATGGTTTTTATTCCACTGGAAAGTGAATTTGAAGCGTTTTCTTTTAACTCTGAACCGTCTTCGAATCGTATATCAGTCCCAAAAGGCTTTCACCCTTCAATTGGTCGTCATTTTCGCTGGAAAAGATTTATTCCAACAACTTCTTCCGGTGCCAACTTTTCCCACATGGGACCGATATGCGATTATGGTCGGTACGTTTTCGCGAAAAGTTGTTACTTCTGGAAAATGTGCGATGTTTTGCTGAAATGCGCGAGATTAAACGTTGCCCATTAGGCCAAAGTGAGGGAGAGTGCATTTAAATTGATTGCCCCTGTGCAGCAATCTCTTGACTAGCTCGTTGAGTACTTAATTATTATGTTTTTGCTGTTTTTTTTGTTGACAGAAATGCTGACGTATATCGAGATTAGTGTCCAATTTGCCAATGTATTGAATATATTGTTTTAAATTGTTAGTTTCAAGGTTGTTCTAAGTGCTGAAAATTATTTTTATAAAGATTGATTACTTATCTACTTTCTTTACTTGAATTCAGAATCAAAAAGATCAGTTCCATAGCGATTCGCAAAGTGTTTTCTTTGAAATTATTTATTTGGTTGAAATTTTGTATAAACGATTCTTATGACCAAACACATCCTTTGGCATAATCAGTAAATGATTTTTAATCTCGCTCAACTTTTGAGAAGGGCGTATAGCAAAATGACTGGTTTGTCTAAACTTAATTATAGCTCAAGAATGGCTTGTTTGATCGATTTGTCGTCTTCAGCAAAATTAAAGATAATGGAATGGACTATTCCATAAAAATAAGGGCACTGTAAAAATAATCTATTTAATGCGCAATTGAAGAAAACATTTTTTTACTAACAACGGTAAAATAACTTTTGGATATGTTTGGATATGTTATTCACACTAAGTTTTTGTCACACGATATAATGTAGAGAAAATTATCGCAGAAGTTATGACTTTTATATAATTAGAGCATTTTTTTGAAATATTCAAAAACTTGCTTAACTTTTTGATAAGATTATTTTTTATGAAAAAACATTTTAATTTGCAGCGAAACATGGTCATCACTAACTTCATTCTCAGTTTGGACGTATTCGAGTTAAGACGACTATAAAGAAGAATCTTTTTTATAGTTTTTGGCCTTTTTGATTCTTAATTCTTAATTCTTGAAAATATTTTTTTTAGCAGCTTTGAATTTAAATATACAAAAACTCCATAGAAAAATGATATACTCTCTAAAATCTCTCAGAATTTCATTATAATTGGTAGTTTTGTTCCTTATCCATAAATATTAGACTCGTTTTTCCTTTATCTTGTGATAAGGGTGACCATTTTAGGGAGTCCGAAAAGTTGACTTTTTGCAAATATGCAGTTTTCCAAATTTCATAACTGAACCGATTTCAACAACTAAGAGGTATTATATATCCTTTTTTGAAAAAAAAAAAAAAAAAAAAACATTAATACCCCTGCATTAAGATATTTATTATAATAAAGAATGATTATATCAGTTTTTCATGGTTTTCAAGATGTCGGGACTAAGGAGCTTAAAATATAATATAATCGTTTATAATTACCCTTTTTTTTACACGGTTTGTTCTCGGAAATAACTTCAGAGCGGAACATTTCATCGACCTTATTCGAATCAAATTTTATGTTTTGGACAACAAGTAATCATATGACAGCTTTTCAAGAAAAGCACAATTTTTGGTGAAAATACTAAAAATTTTAAAAACTCTATTTTGACCATTGCATGGAAAGGTAATATGCCAACAACATCGAAGCAATTTATAATGTTTATGCATGTGAATTTATCAACTCTATTTATCCATTTTAACATGGCTCATAGTAAAAGTGGCATGTATCTCCCGTGTAAAAACAAAAACCTTAGTATATTATATATTTTCATAGAAGCTTAGACATTTTTACATAACATATACAAATATTGGCGATCTATGTATTTTAGTGTTTGAGCTAAATTTTTTTCAAATATTATATGTTTTTAGTTCTTGACCACGCGGTTCAAAGTAAATTGCCAACCCTGCGCCCCCATCAATCTAAAGTGATTTTAATAGGTTCATTTAGTTTTTTGAGAGCTTAGAGATGGGTCATAAACCACGTGTTCTCATATATGGGATGATTTTCATAACACACATCCCCCAAATGTTGCATATATTAGTCCATACCTTTGTTAATCATTCATATGAAGCATGTATTCTGATAATTCCCTCCCCCTTTTGCCCTTCCAAAAAAAAATAAACTTCGAGATGTTCAGCTTTTTGTCCAATTCGCGAGTTGATACCCCTTTTGCCGTATAAAAAGCTCGTCAGATTTTGCAGTCCAATTTGGGGTTCGACGCTCCTCTGTTTTTTGGCCTCCCCGATCTTCCGAACCACACCAGCGTTTCGCAGTTTCACCATCTTTCTTAGTAATAATCGTGATAATGCTGGAATAGTGCTCCACTTGTGCACGATGGCACGGCGATTTTCAATGATTTTTTTTTCTTTCCCATCTTTCGAAATGCGCGTGAAACTTTGCTGTGAGTTGTGTTCGGTTTGACGTTTGGGTGTAAACAATGAGATAAAGCCGAATGAAAATGTATGTTCAAATCGCAGCGTTAGAAAAGTGTGCCCTTATTTTCTGAGGCAGTCTATATGCATCCATTTGTCATATATTTATCATATATTTAAGACAGCAGTTGCACATCTGAGTTATTTGCGGAATATTTGCGTCAAGATTCGATGTCTGTTCATATCTTTATTTCTGCTGTTTTTTTTCTAGGTGTTGAACAGCTTTTAACTGTTAATAAAATTTATTTCTTCATTCGCTCCTTGAGGCCGGTAAAGCACTCTTCGTATTTTCTCATGAAAATACATAAGCTTCTAAGTGCTTTATCTTCACGTTATTTTATCATTATATCTTAATGGGTCCCTTCTCATTGTTCGATTCTGGGTAATTAGAGAGCGAACTCGCTTGCAAAGGTGGGTGCTATGGAAGGCGATATTTATGATCGACAAATTCTTCCTATTTTTCGTTAACAATCACTCGTCAGCTGGCAGTCTAAATGGAGTAAAGGGGTAATGGCAACATTCTATCATCCCAAAAATGTCGAAGAAATCTTGGATTAGGTGAGTCGAGACTTCATTCGTGTGATGTCTCACCTCATTTCCAATAATTATTTCATGAACACTCATTGATACCGTGTTGGGCTGAGCGACAGCAATCTCTGTGAATGTGGACAAGGTTACCAGGAAGCAGATCACGTAATTTGGTCTTGTTCTGAGCATCGCGGAGTCAGATCTGAGCTCTATGATCCCCTTCAGACTCAAGGTAGACAATCCAATGTACCGGTTTAAGATATTTTGGCTCGACGTGATCTGGAGTTTATGAAACTCATTTGTAAGTTATTAATCAACATTAACCTTAGATTGTAGTTACTTTGACATGTTTGTTTAGTTATTAGTTTTTAGTTTTTTTTTATCTGTGTTTGTGTGCTTTTTTTCTTCTACCTCAACAATTTTCAAGTCAAAAGAAAACCAAAGGATGTCTTGTTATAAATTTTGTTTTGCGAATTGAGTATTGCATTTCTTTGCAACATCGCATGCTAAAGGGCCATGTGATGCTATAGGAAGTATAATGACCACCAGAGCAAGTCTAGCCACGAACGCGAACATCAATTCAGAATGCCAAGGAACTGTACGATTGGGCCCAATAGAGAAAGGAGCAACAATTAACTTAATTTTTCTTTTGTTATGCAACCACTGCATAATACGAAATTGTATCCGAAAAGCTCAGTGAGCAATATTTAAATTTGAAAACAATTCAAGGAACCCAGAAATATCATTCCTTTGTTCCTATTTTTGTAAACTAGAAGTAAAAGAGTTTTCAAATTGTTCTAATTTAAGAAAATTGTTAAGATTACTAAGCAGTAAAATATATTGTTATGACATTTTTTGAATCCGTCATTCTTCTATAAGCTCGTGCAGATATGCGGCCTTCCTGCCGTGGTCTTTCGAAGGTCTTCATTGAGATCGGCTGACCCTGCTACAACAAGCCATCACGTAGGCTGTTCTCTCGGGGCAACCTGCTGAGGATAGTCCGGCAGCTATAGGTAATCCTTGCAATGATGGTGGATTCTTATCACATCACATCACATCACATCACCAGTCGTTCTTCTATAGGCCCTTCTCAAAAAGTTAGTTGAGATTGAAAAGATCACAATGAATGTTTATGCAAAATTACCCAGAATTAAAAACGATTTGTGAATTGATATGAAACTGCCATTCGACAGTCAGACTAAGCTTAAATATACACATAACAAGTTCTACAATGACATATGAACCTAACATTAGATAATGTGATAGCATTATAGCAAATATGAAACATAGATGGAAGCTAAGATGCGGAATGATATTTTCAAAATTACGTTTCTGAATGCCTTGCTACGATGTCTAAGACGTTTCCAAAAATATTGTCAAGTTTGAAAAATCACAAATGACATTTCAAAGAGGCCAAAAACTAAAAGGTCATGTTATGCGACTTAATAACCACTAAAACTCGAAAACGATGACATGTAGAAAAAAGTTTTTCAGGATATTACAATTTTTTCAAGAACCATTATCAAATGGCAAAGTTATGCAAGCTTTGAATATTTTGCAAAGAACCTCATGGTTTTGAAAAAATCATAGCTGCTGCGATATTTTTTTCTACATTCAGAAAAAATTAGTTAATATAACATTCTAAACTATATCAAAACTTAGGATTTTTTTAAGAAATGCCATTTTAGTAAATAATTTTTTTCAATATATTTTTTATTTTTCATATAATTTTTTTTACGGTATATTAATTTTTTTCTGAATAGTCCTTTTAGTATCGATAACTTTGCTGAAAACGCCAATTCGATGAAACAAACCATTGTTGAGTTATAATTTTGTTTAGACAAACCCATCATTTTTATATATACCCTTCTCAAAAGTTAGTCCTGATAAAAAATAGCAAACCGATGATACCGATTAACATTTTCGGTTAAAGAAATGTCTGTACAAAATTTCAAGCGAATCTAAATATATAACAAAAAAAATCCCTAAAATTTGTCATTTGCGATGGGCTGTTCAAAAGACTTAACCGAGATCAACATTTATGAATAAAAACGGATGTATTTGATATATAATGAGTAAATGTATTTGATATATAATGTAGTAAATAACTCATCAAAAGAATTAAAATTCTCATTAAAAAAAATCAGTAAATACATAGGGAACAAAGCAAAGCAGAAATAAAAAATTTTCATAGAAACACTAAAATGCATATAATTAATTGAAATTTTCCATAGTAAGATGAGTTTCAAACTAAATTAAAAGCAATCTAAAATTGCAATACAACATTTAACAATTTTAATGAAAAAATCGTAATTCCCCATGGATAAAACCACAATTTACCATGAAAATATCATCAATTGCAATAAAAGACATTTTTTTTTTTTCATAAAAAAACCTAGAATTTTTCATGGAGGTTCCCTAATATAATCATAAAAGGCAACATGAAAACAATTACAAGAGAAAAAAAATCATACAACTAGACAATAAAAATATTATATTTTCATAAACTGAATCAAATTTTTCCATTTAGACCTAGACATTTACCTGTCCATTATTATTTTTACGAAAAGTTTTCATTTAATTTTGGAAATTTTTAATTTATTTTTGTTTTGTAATTTTTTTCACTTATTTCTATGAATTATTTTCTAGAAAATTTATGCTTTTTCTATGGATAATTTATACTTTTAATTTTTTTTATTTTAATTTTCTAGAAATTATTATTTTTTTCCATAGTTTTAGTAATGTTTAGTGCAATTTTGGATTGTTTAGCTGTTGGCAAATAATTAAATTATGGATAGTTTTAATTGAGTTATGAGCAAGAAGTTTAATTTTATATCTGGTCCAAGAATTACACGTAAAAAGTGTATGCGGCTAAAGAAAACCTGGCTCATTAAAAAAAAAAAAATGTTGCTAACATTCAGAAATTGAGGTCTTGTACATATATCACATATATCCCTTATAAACATATATCACGTAAATCATGATATTGGAAAGACACTACACTTAGCCGCACTCACTTCTATGAGTGACGTGGTTCTACAATTGACGATAAAAAAATCACCACTTCAGAACAGATTCCCGCAGCAAGGAGTGCCATCAGTTAGGTTAGGTACAAGCTACCGGAAATCGGCAGCACCCATCCATAAATCAGTTTATCTACCGAAGTGCACCATTTCGCGGTAAACCGTTCTTAAAAATTTATGGTTCCAATTTCATCTTCCTTGGCACAGTCACTGCCACACCTTAGAATGCCATTGTTCCGTTTTGTTGATCAAAGCAAGCTACCCACTATGTATAAGCAAAAGTGCATGCACCCAAACTCTACTGGTTGTTGTAGCAACCCAAGCCAACAGAAGCAGCAGCAAGAGCACCAGCAGGCGTTGATTTGATTTCGATTCCAAACCCATGCCGTGCAGTGCGGGAATAAATCACGCGGAAGCAGAAGTGAACTTTTATTATTTTTCTTCACCTACTAACATCAGGATGTAGAGAATCATGTTGTGCATGTTCTATTCAGAAACCATTGTCGTTGTCGATGCGGAAGATGGTAGTGATGATGATGATGATGATGATTGTGATAGGGATCTGAGTGTGTATAATGTAAATGGCAAAATGCACCCGAATCTAAATATTGAGCGTAGGTTGGCATCCACTGCATTGCATCAACACAGAGAGAGAGGACTGGGAGGACCGTACAAACTGGAAAATAACAATAATGAAGGGATTACACGTGGGAGCGGAAAGATTGAATTTAATTTGATTTTCAATTGATCTCTTTTATGTGATATGGAAAGACGTTCGTTGGTAACCTTTCTTATGCTTTGTGACACGAAGGAAAAAAGTCGTCCGAAGAAATATGAAATGATTCGATTCGAAATACATTGATGATTTCTCTTAGTGTAGACAACGATGGAAATGGATTGGAACAATCAAAACAGAAGAATCGAAGCAGGCGTGAACCAAACAACCATTGCATGCAAATTAGGGTGAGTGAATCAATTGTGAGCGGATAATTTATAAGTCGGTTTTGTGCGCACTTTTAAGGAACATGCTGAGTGCAAATGATTTCAATTATGAAAGGAAAGACTGCTTTGATTATTGCATCAGCTCATCTGTAGGAATTGATGGCAAACCATCCGTTTGAGTGGAAGACAATTGATAGTAAACTGCTGGTTGAAGCTTGTGGGATGGGAGTAGAACAGACAAATGCATCTTCTTGAGAGCTTTCCATTGAATCACAACCGGAGCACTTACCGAGGCTTATGTGCATTTCTAACACTATAAAAGACGACAATAAAGTGCAGGAGTGTATACAGCTTCTGACTGTAAAAACCGATCAGGCGACATTGACGGAGATTGCTGACATCCCCTCTTGGAGTCAAGTTTGCGAAGAATCAAGATTATGGGTGAAATTGATCGATTGTTTGAATTCGTTTCGATTCGTTTCGTTTCATTACTGCCACCGGTTACGTTTGTGTGTTTGCCGTCCGATGGAATCAAGGCACGCGTTGCGTTTCATTTGACATTTAAAGTTCACCCATCGCGAATATAAAAATGAAAATCGATTATTTGGTTGGAATACAATTGCGTCCAATTTGG
>JASCZW010008669.1:0-48411 GCA_034211315.2 Aedes japonicus | reverse complement strand
TATGGATGGGTGCTGCCGATTTCCGGTAGCTTGTACCTAACCTAACTGATGGCACTCCTTGCTGCGGGAATCTGTTCTGAAGTGGTGATTTTTTTATCGTCAATTGTAGAACCACGTCACTCATAGAAGTGAGTGCGGCTAAGTGTAGTGTCTTTCCAATATCATGATTTACGTGATATATGTTTATAAGGGATATATGTGATATATGTACAAGACCTCAATTTCTGAATGTTAGCAACATTTTTTTTTTTTTTTAATGAGCCAGGTTTTCTTTAGCCGCATACACTTTTTACGTGTAATTCTTGGACCAGATATAAAATTAAACTTCTTGCTCATAACTCAATTAAAACTATCCATAATTTAATTATTTGCCAACAGCTAAACAATCCAAAATTGCACTAAACATTACTAAAACTATGGAAAAAATAATAATTTCTAGAAAATTAAAATAAAAAAAAATTAAAAGTATAAATTATCCATAGAAAAAGCATAAATTTTCTAGAAAATAATTCATAGAAATAAGTGAAAAAAAATTACAAAACAAAAATAAATTAAAAATTTCCAAAATTAAATGAAAACTTTTCTTAAAAATAATAATGGACAGGTAAATGTCTAGGTCTAAATGGAAAAATTTGATTCAGTTTATGAAAATATAATTTTTTTATTGTCTAGTTGTATGATTTTTTTTCTCTTGTAATTGTTTTCATGTTGCCTTTTATGATTATATTAGGGAACCTCTATGAAAAATTCAAGGTTTTTTTATGAAAAAAAAAAATGTTTTTTATTGCAATTGATGATATTTTCATGGTAAATTGTGGTTTTATCCATGGGGAATTACGATTTTTTCATTAAAATTGTTAAATGTTGTATTACAATTTTAGATTGCTTTTAATTTAGTTTGAAACTCATCTTACTATGGAAAATTTCAATTAATTATATGCATTTTGTGTTTCTATGAAAATTTTTTATTTCTGCTTTGCTTTGTTCCCTATGTATTTACTGATTTTTTTTTAATGAGAATTTTAATTCTTTTGATGAGTTATTTACTACATTATATATCAAATACATTTACTCATTATATATCAAATACATCCGTTTTTATTCATAAATGTTGATCTCGGTTAAGTCTTTTGAACAGCCCATCGCAAATGACAAATTTTAGGGATTTTTTTTTGTTATATATTTTGATTCGCTTGAAATTTTGTACAGACATTTCTTTAACCGAAAATGTTAATCGGTATCATCGGTTTGCTATTTTTTATCAGGACTAACTTTTGAGAAGGGTATATATAAAAATGATGGGTTTGTCTAAACAAAATTATAACTCAACAATGGTTTGTTTCATCGAATTGGCGTTTTCAGCAAAGTTATCGATACTAAAAGGGACTATTCAGAAAAAAATTAATATACCGTAAAAAAAATTATATGAAAAATAAAAAATATATTGAAAAAATTATTTACTAAAATGGCATTTCTTAAAAAATCCTAAGTTTTGATATAGTTTAGAATGTTATATTAACTAATTTTTTCTGAATGTAGAAAAAATATCGCAGCAGCTATGATTTTTTCAAAACCATGAGGTTCTTTGCAAAATATTCAAAGCTTGCATAACTTTGCCATTTGATAATGGTTCTTGAAAAAATTGTAATATCCTGAAAACTTTTTTCTACATGTCATCGTTTTCGAGTTTTAGTGGTTATTAAGTCGCATAACATGACCTTTTAGTTTTTGGCCTCTTTGAAATGTCATTTGTGATTTTTCAAACTTGACAATATTTTTGGAAACGTCTTAGACATCGTAGCAAGGCATTCAGAAACGTAATTTTGAAAATATCATTCCGCATCTTAGCTTCCATCTATGTTTCATATTTGCTATAATGCTATCACATTATCTAATGTTAGGTTCATATGTCATTGTAGAACTTGTTATGTGTATATTTAAGCTTAGTCTGACTTCGAATGGCAGTTTCATATCAATTCACAAATCGTTTTTAATTCTGGGTAATTTTGCATAAACATTCATTGTGATCTTTTCAATCTCAACTAACTTTTGAGAAGGGCCTATAGAAGAACGACTGGTGATGTGATGTGATGTGATGTGATAAGAATCCACCATCATTGCAAGGATTACCTATAGCTGCCGGACTATCCTCAGCAGGTTGCCCCGAGAGAACAGCCTACGTGATGGCTTGTTGTAGCAGGGTCAGCCGATCTCAATGAAGACCTTCGAAAGACCACGGCAGGAAGGCCGCATATCTGCACGAGCTTATAGAAGAATGACGGATTCAAAAAATGTCATAACAATATATTTTACTGCTTAGTAGTCTTAACAATTTTCTTAAATTAGAACAATTTGAAAACTCTTTTACTTCTAGTTTACAAAAATAGGAACAAAGGAATGATATTTCTGGGTTCCTTGAATTGTTTTCAAATTTAAATATTGCTCACTGAGCTTTTCGGATACAATTTCGTATTATGCAGTGGTTGCATAACAAAAGAAAAATTAAGTTAATTGTTGCTCCTTTCTCTATTGGGCCCAATCGTACAGTTCCTTGGCATTCTGAATTGGATGTTCGCGTTCGTGGCTAGACTTGCTCTGGTGGCCATTATACCTCCTATAGCATCACATGGCCCTTTAGCATGCGATGTTGCAAAGAAATGCAATACTCAATTCGCAAAACAAAATTTATAACAAGACATCCTTTGGTTTTCTTTTGACTTGAAAATTGTTGAGGTAGAAGAAAAAAAGCACACAAACACAGATAAAAAAAACTAAAAACTAATAACTAAACAAACATGTCAAACTAACTACAATCTAAGGTTAATGTTGATTAAAAACTTACAAATGAGTTTCATAAACTCCAGATCACGTCGAGCCAAAATATCTTAAACCGGTACATTGGATTGTCTACCTTGAGTCTGAAGGGATCATAGAGCTCAGATCTGACTCCGCGATGCTCAGAACAAGACCAAATTACGTGATCTGCTTCCTGGTAACCTTGTCCACATTCACAGAGATTGCTGTCGCTCAGCCCAACACGGTATCAATGAGTGTTCATGAAATAATTATTGGAAATGAGGTGAGACATCACACGAATGAAGTCTCGACTCACCTAATCCAAGATTTCTTCGACATTTTTGGGATGATAGAATGTTGCCATTACCCCTTTACTCCATTTAGACTGCCAGCTGACGAGTGATTGTTAACGAAAAATAGGAAGAATTTGTCGATCATAAATATCGCCTTCCATAGCACCCACCTTTGCAAGCGAGTTCGCTCTCTAATTACCCAGAATCGAACAATGAGAAGGGACCCATTAAGATATAATGATAAAATAACGTGAAGATAAAGCACTTAGAAGCTTATGTATTTTCATGAGAAAATACGAAGAGTGCTTTACCGGCCTCAAGGAGCGAATGAAGAAATAAATTTTATTAACAGTTAAAAGCTGTTCAACACCTAGAAAAAAACAGCAGAAATAAAGATATGAACAGACATCGAATCTTGACGCAAATATTCCGCAAATAACTCAGATGTGCAACTGCTGTCTTAAATATATGATAAATATATGACAAATGGATGCATATAGACTGCCTCAGAAAATAAGGGCACAACTTTTCTAACGCTGCGATTTGAACATACATTTTCATTCGGCTTTATCTCATTGTTTACACCCAAACGTCAAACCGAACACAACTCACAGCAAAGTTTCACGCGCATTTCGAAAGATGGGAAAGAAAAAATCATTGAAAATCGCCGTGCCATCGTGCACAAGTGGAGCACTATTCCAGCATTATCACGATTATTACTAAGAAAGATGGTGAAACTGCGAAACGCTGGTGTGGCACGATTCAGAAGATCGGGGAGGCCGAAAAACAGAGGAGCGTCGAATCCCAAATTGGACTGAAAATCTGACGAGCTTTTATACGGCAAAAGGGGTATCAACTCGCGAATTGGACAAAAAGCTGAACATCTCGAAGTTATTTTTTTTTGGAAGGGCAAAAGGGAGGGAATTATCAGAATACATGCTTCATATGAATGATTAACAAAGGTATGGACTAATATATGCAACATTTGGGGGATGTGTGTTATGAAAATCATCCCATATATGAGAACACGTGGTTTATGACCCATCTCTAAGCTCTCAAAAACTAAATGAACCTATTAAAATCACTTTAGATTGATGGGGGCGCAGGGTTGGCAATTTACTTTGAACCGCGTGGTCAAGAACTAAAAACATATAATATTTGAAAAAATTTAGCTCAATACACTAAAATACATAGATCGCCAATATTTGTATATGTTATGTAAAAATGTCTAAGCTTCTATGAAAATATATAATATACTAAGGTTTTTGTTTTTACACGGGAGATACATTCCACTTTTACTATGAGCCATGTTAAAATGGATAAATAGAGTTGATAAATTCACATGCATAAACATTATAAATTGCTTCGATGTTGTTGGCATGTTACCTTTCCATGCAATGGTCAAAATAGAGTTTTTAAAATTTTTAGTATTTTCACCAAAAATTGTGATTTTCTTTGAAAAGCTGTCATATGATTACTTGTTGTCCAAAACATAAAATTTGATTCGAATAAGGTCGATAAAATGTTCCGCTCTGAAGTTATTTCCGAGAACAAACCGTGTAAAAAAAAGGGTAATTATAAACGATTATATTATATTTTAAGCTCCTTAGTCCCGACATCTTGAAAACCATGAAAAACTGATATAATCATTCTTTATTATAATAAATATCGTAATGCAGGGTATGAATGTTTTTTTTTTTTTCAAAAAGGATATATAATTACCTCTTAGTTGTTGAAATCGGTTCAGTTATGAAATTTGGAAAACTGCATATTTGCAAAAAGTCAACTTTTCGGACTCCTAAAATGGTCACCCTTATCACAAGATAAAGGAAAAACGAGTCTAATATTTATGGATAAGGAACAAAACTACCAATTATAATGAAATTCTGAGAGATTTTAGAGAGTATATCATTTTTCTATGGAGTTTTTGTATATTTAAATTCAAAGCTGCTAAAAAAAATATTTTCAAGAATTAAGAATTAAGAATCAAAAAGGCCAAAAACTATAAAAAAAGATTCTTCTTTATAGTCGGCTTAACTCGAATACGTCCAAACTGAGAATGAAGTTAGTGATGACCATGTTTCGCTGCAAATTAAAAGTTTTTTCATAAAAAATAATCTTATCAAAAAGTTAAGCAAGTTTTGAATATTTCAAAAAAATGCTCTAATTATATAAAAGTCATAACTTCTGCGATAATTTTCTCTACATTATATCGTGTGACAAAAACTTAGTGTGAATAACATATCCAAACATATCCAAAAGTTATTTTACCGTTGTTAGTAAAAAAATGTTTTCTTCAATTGCGCATTAAATAGATTATTTTTACAGTGCCCTTATTTTTATGGAATAGTCCATTCCATTATCTTTAATTTTGCTGAAGACGACAAATCGATCAAACAAGCCATTCTTGAGCTATAATTAAGTTTAGACAAACCAGTCATTTTGCTATACGCCCTTCTCAAAAGTTGAGCGAGATTAAAAATCATTTACTGATTATGCCAAAGGATGTGTTTGGTCATAAGAATCGTTTATACAAAATTTCAACCAAATAAATAATTTCAAAGAAAACACTTTGCGAATCGCTATGGAACTGATCTTTTTGATTCTGAATTCAAGTAAAGAAAGTAGATAAGTAATCAATCTTTATAAAAATAATTTTCAGCACTTAGAACAACCTTGAAACTAACAATTTAAAACAATATATTCAATACATTGGCAAATTGGACACTAATCTCGATATACGTCAGCATTTCTTTCAACAAAAAACAGCAAAAACATAATAATTAAGTACTCAACGAGCTAGTCAAGAGTTGCTGCACAGGGCAATCAATTTAAATGCACCATCCTCACTTTGGCCTAATGGGCAACGTTTAATCCTCGCGCATTTCAGCAAAACATCGCACATTTTCCAGAAGTAACAACTTTTCGCGAAAACGTACCGACCATAATCGCATATCGGTCCCATGTGGGAAAAGTTGGCACCGGAAAAGTTGTTGGAATAAATCTTTCCAGCGAAAATGACGACCAATTGAAGGGTGAAAGCCTTTTGGGACTGATATACGATTCGAAGACGGTTCAGAGTTAAAAGAAAACGCTTCAAATTCACTTTCCAGTGGAATAAAAACCATCCACTTCGCCTAAGGATAAGCGCGGTCTAGAGTGCCTTCCGAAAACCGCGATAGGAACGTTTCGTTCAATTCGAGAATTGCCTTTTTTTCGCCTTCCGTCTTCTCTGCTCTTTTCTTTGCCAGCATAATCGAAGGATCGCAGGAAATACTTAGACTAATTTCCAGATACGTAAGAAAAACAACTCCCATTACTCGGACCGGACCGGAGGTTGGCAAAACTTAAAGCAAATTGTATCTCTCTTTCTTTGCTCCTTTCGGTACCGTTTCGCCACCCATAACAGGGAGGGGCTGTTCTGCTAACTCATTTAATTGAAATTATATAATTAATGAAATGAAATGGAATTTTAAAAGCGGCGTCGACCGAAAAGCTCCATACCATTAACGGCACTGCAATGAGTTGTGGAATTATGCAAAGTGATTGTAGCTTCACTGTCGGTGAACATTTTAGATTTAATCTGCATTGCATGTTCGAAAGTATTTGGAGCTAATCGAGGCGTGCTTTGAAATTATGACAGTCATTAACACGCTTATACACTCCAATGGTATCTTGGATGGTAGAACTAACATCGACTAACCCAGCTCGAAGAATAACATCAGCTTTGACAAACGTAGACAAGAAACGCACAAACTCTAACGATAAACGGTGATTAAAATTCACTTCCTGCAGCAGCAGCAGCAACTGCAAAAAAAGAAAAGTTTAAATACACTGATGGAACGTTCTCTTCTTCACTTGCTAGGGACCCCCAGGTTTGGACGGAATGAAGGGCGCCCAGGGCGAAACCGGCATCAAAGGAGAAAGAGGTGATCCCGGATTGCCTGTAAATATCCTCTCTTGTATAAGCACGTTTTGCGAGAAACCAGACGATTGAGTGCCCTACCACTACTGATATTACTACTTCACTTCTACTTATCTGTGCTGTACAATAATCCTCACTGTCTACTACACATCCATCCGAAACATCATCAAACAGAGCAACCAACAACCATCAAACAAGTGAAGTGTTCTAAATTGATTCTCCCTCTACTTTCCCGAATGATGGATGTTCTATCTGTTCCATCCCTGCATCCACTTGACACACAGCGAGATAGAGAGTGGGATTGTGCCTATCTTCCCTGACTTCGGTAGCCATTTCCAACCGCGATCGACTTGCACGAAATCCTCCTTCCACTTACTCCCCCTTCAATTTCCTTCTCAACTAGTGGGAATCCAATTCACCGACACAAGTTGGCCTTGACTCTTGCGGGAAACTAATTGACGGCACTTGAGAATCAAAACAAAACCAGAAACGCCAAGGAGACGTAATTCTGGATCAAGGCCAACTACGAGAGCGTGCCAACGAGTGCCTCGACGCTGAATTGATGCCCACCAAGGGGTCACCGTATGGCAGCTACTACTTAAACCAACTTTGTACATAACAAGGCTGTTTGCTAACCGATAATGCTCGAAACAAATATTTATTAAGTACAGAAAATTTGGTAGTCATCCTAGTGAAAATCTCTTTTGTAAATACGAAAACATAAATCGTGTACAAACAAAAAATACAGAACCAAACCATTTCAACCTGTGCGTGTTTCTATTTCCCGGCATGCTCCAAGTGTTCATCAACTAGCGTTTTGCATTCGTACCGTTCATCCCATTATGTGTTGATTTCAACTGTAGGGTACGGATGGCATCCCGGGTCAGGAAGGGCCCCTAGGCGAGAAGGGTAGCAAAGGAGACCCTGGACCGATTGGCAAGCGAGGTCGGAAAGGGAGACCGCGGCGACAAAGGTGACCAGGGCGTCCCAGGACTGGATGCACCATGTCCGCTAGGAATGGATGGTCTACCACTGCCCGGATGCGGTTGGCGGGCACCCAAAGTGGTGAGTTCCGCATACGATTGTAACAATTTTCATTTCGCATTTCCCATAACTGGCTTTTGTGCATTGTTTCCACTCAAAACATAAAAAAAACAGTATCAGGAACCAGTGTTACCATCACCACCATCGCACAAGGACTACCGACCGGATGTGACGGGGACGGACAACGAGAGCGAGTACCACGAGGAAGAGGACGACGGAACCGGTGACGATGGCGAGAACTACGATGAAGAGTACCCGGAAAACGAAAACGGAAACTGAAAGTAAACGGACCGTGACTGCGCTGATGCTGCCGAGAGCTGGGACTGGTGACTTTTGCCATTCTTGTCTTCTTTTTTTTTCTGCCTACTCTGATGTTCTGAAGTGGTAAGGTTTTTCGAATCGAGAAGTGGTCACTGGTCAAGCGTACCATGCTGTGACACTCTCGGGCGTGGAGGGAGAAGAGTAGGCTGCGGCAGAAAATACAAAACAGTTAAAACAGGATGTAAATTTTCACTTTCTTCGATGACCACACGTGTTGAAATGGCCCGCTGCGCGATGTGCGGTGAGCTGTTGTTTGGAAAGAGTTAACGAAAGGCATGAACGGCTAGAGGTAAAAGTATAAGGTATTTTTTTTTTGAGGATGACAGATAGGGATGGTCATTTATATTAATAATTTCAAAAGCTTATTTGGCCGATAGTTGCAGTAGTTTTCTTCGGTGTTGATCGTTTAATTGGAAGTTATTCGAAGAGAGAGAGAGATTCCGACGAAGGACGGCAAAAACCTCTGATTTTTCACGTTTTTGGTAATCAGTTACTTCACTGAGGGGGTAACTGGGTCTGAAGATTTTTTTTTCAATGTATGGCTTTTTTAGTAACTAGCAATTTACATATTCACAGCTTATGAAATATTATTGAAAATGTCTTAACACTTTTGTTTAGGGAAATTCAAAAAACTATTTAAAACTCCTGATGATCAATGACGAACATTATTTTCGCCCAATTTAAAAAACCTCCTCTTGTAGCACCTTTTTAAAATCTTAATGTTCACTGAAGAAGCATTTTTCACGCTTCATAATAACAGGCTTTATGTGGAAAATTTAATCAAAATTTATTTTGAAAAAAATGAATATATTAACATGTTAACAAAAATCATATAATATTTTTATAAATATTAAAACATGATGCTTGAGTTGTGAGCAGTGTTGGTTCATATAAGTTTATATAAATGCACTATGTTACGTGAAAAAAATCCCATGAAATATCATGAAGTTTACCATCGCTGGCGGTAAAATGTTTGAAAAGTTATTCAAAAAGTCGGCCTCCCTACTGTGGAGGTATCAAGCATCTACCCTGATTTCTTGGCTATCGATGGATATCGAGCCTTCCCCTGAACCTAACCAGATATCAGATTTGTATCAAATACCAATTTCAATGGATGCAGCACTAAGCAATAGCAGAATTATAGAAATTGCTAAAATTAAGGATGGCAATACCCACCAAGTAAGTGGCTCGACTGTATAATGAACTTTGGAACAGCTCTATATGGTTCAAAACCTCTATTTACGTTGTTTTAATCCAACCCAAAGCTTCCGAAGCGGCTTAGTTTTTCCCTATTCTGTTCATTAAGCATAAACTCGGGAGTTCAATCCCACACGGCCGCAAATTGAATTCAATTTGAGAGTCCACTTCACGTAGCCACTCATAGACTGAGTAACTTCACTGTTACTAAAAAAGCTTCTGCTTCTCCATGGAGCTCAATAAGAAAGTTCTTTGTACCTATACTGGCCTAGTAACCGGACATTGCCCGAGTAGATATCATTTGAAAAACATTGGCCAGGTTCAGAAAGATATCTGTCGTTTCTGTAACATGGAACGTGAAACCTCGGAACATCTGCTTTGCAGTTGTGATGCTTTGTACAAGAGCAGACTTAAATTTCTGTACAGTGGCTATATGCAACCTAAACAAATTTGGCCTAAGCAAATTCTGTAAATTCTAAGCAAATTCTGGAAAGGTGGTGGGTTTTTTAAACTCAATTTTGCCTGACTGGGAGACGCGTCTTAGGCTGGTCATTTGACAAATGGTGATCTAGCTTTATGATGCAAATTAGAATAGTAAACAGGGGTATACCGCAAAAGTTCAACTCAGTGGGCGCAGTGGTTCTACGCAAAAAAAAACTTCACTGTTTATGAAACTGAATCGTAGTTCCCATTCGGCTGAGTAAAGTGGATTCTCACATTGAGTTCAATGTGCAGGCCCGTCTCTTTTTGGAGAAGCAGAGGTTACTTGGTCTCTTTTTATTTTTTGAGATTTAAATACAATGAACGATAACCCTTAAGTGATCGACAAACCAGGAAGCGAAAATTTAGTGACACCTTAAGAATAGTTGGAAGGCAACTTTTTGCATGAAAACATTTCGTATAGTAGCAAGGGGGCCGAAGGGGGGACTTCGATTTTTTTTACCCCTTAAGTGATCGTCAGGGTACCCGGGTACCCACCAAATTTAAATGATTATAACTCTGGTTTTTAATGACCGATTTTAATTCTTTTGGCACCGTTAGATTTCAAAACCCATTCGCTTTAGGAACATTATCAGCAATGACCATTTGAATTCATCCGGTCTCGTAAATCCGGGTTACCGGGGCTGTGTTCCGGTACGGAGACACAATATCGGAAAATCTATTGAATTTGCAGAAATGTATGTGAGAATGTTTAGAATAATTCCTAGAAACTATTTCCATCCTATTGTGGGCCTTATGCCAACTTGTTCCTGGAACGGCCATTCTGCAACAGGTTCTTTTGAGGCCTAGAGTGGCCATAAACATATTTAGAAAGAAAACCTGGCAATATGGGTATCAAAATTCATGAAATTTCTCCAGTAGGATATTTCTCAACCTTTAGTGGCTATCTGATGATGTGTCATCATACCGGTCAATCCGGAACAGGTTCCCGTGGGGCCTCGAGTGGCCATGAACATTTTCAGTAGAAAACCCTGGCAATATGGGTGTTGATACTGGCAACACTTCTGGTCACGATGGAGTGACGATCGAACCGATCGTTGACAGGAGTGTCAAATTGACATAACAAAATACCATGCGTCATGCTCCATTGTCTCATTCTCAAAACGATATCTCTTCGAAGTGGATGCTAGTTAAAACATTATAGAATTTTCATTGAATAGCTTAAAATTATTTCCCTATACAGTGTTAGTAAGCTCATTCAAATTGTAAGTTTCCTATTTTTATTATTATAAACCGTAAATTGTGAGTTTCCTAGTTCTATTATTATAATATAACCTAACCTAAAAACATCCATGCAGGAACATACGAACACATGCAGTACGGCAGAATTGTCCTTAAAAATCCCTACCTGCAAACCGATTTATGTGAGTAGATACAGCACACTAATTTATTACTTGAAAATTATAATTAAAATAAAATTGCAGCTTAAGCTACGTTACGACCAACTCATACACGTTGTTGTAATTTGCTAAAGAGAATCGACCTTGCGAAGTACAATTCTAACCTTTAAAGTTTTGGGAACAAACTTAAGATAAATCGACCGCAGTTTTCGTAACTCGTCGATATGGACTCGACTCCCGAGAAGACAATCCCGGAGATGCACTCAGATTTCAACCCGCATCACGCACGTACGCTCGACGAAGACCGCTTAGACTGCGAAAAGTGCGAACGCCGGAACGGCGATGAAAACATGGTGCAGTGCGACAATTGCACTACGTGGTGGCATTTTTCATGTGCCGGCGTCTCCGAGTCGATCAATGATCGATCGTGGTTGTGCTCGAAATGTCGAGTAAATGACCTGGGTAGTAGCGCAGACACATCTCGCGATTCTCGAGTTTCAAGTAAGTCAGGAAGATCTGCGAGGTTACATTTGCAGCTTGAGAAGCTGGAGGAGCTCCAAGCTTTACAAAAGAAGTTCGTAGAGGAAAAATACAAATTACTCGAATCCCAGCTCGAGCTAGAGGAGGGTAACGAAAGTATTCGGAGCAAACGCAGTCGAGTTAGTAAGCAAGCCAGCCTCGCCAAAGTCGTGGAATGGGTGCACACATGCGCAGAGCAAACGGAGGACACTAACGTTCCCACATCAACGGACGCAGGTCTTCCAATTATGCCGCCAGCACCATCTAGCCAGACGAAGCCGAGTGCTACTACCGCTAGTGACCCTGATCCATCTCTAGCACAGCTACCAGACGGGAAGAATCAGCAGAGCCCCCTCAAACATCCATCGCTACCCACACAGCGCTACCCAAACAGCGACGTTTCGGAAATGGATCCGAAACAGGATAGAGATCCAGCCCGGAAAGCCGTCTTCAACAGAATCGTCGGAAAAGTACCCTGGCACAATCAACCCCGTCGCATGTTGCCGCTCATGCAGCGAGCACCTCCACCAACCGTTGGATTATCCGCTCCAGCAACAGCAATTGTGCCTACGTCAATACCATTTGGGATACCCGCTCCGGTACCATTACAACCACCCGTAGCTTCGACAGGTTTGATTCCCGCACCGGCAATTCCATCTACGTTGATGCCATCCGACGCCGGGTTCAAACCTTCATCAGCATCAGCACCTTTGTCATGGGTGCCTCCACAGAATTCAGCATCGTTTTTCGCCCCGATGTACTCAACGACGAGTGTACCACAGCGACCGTCGACAGGCTTTGTGCCATTCATGCCACCTCTTGCTGCACCACTCGGCCACTCGTCAGTATCAGTAGCACAGTCTATATCAGTGGATCGACATGCTTTCGTATCGCATCATCAATCAGAGAATCAGGTTGAACCGGTGCCATCCTACGTCGGCGCATCTATAGCAGGCGCAGGGCCTGGGTCAACGTTTCACCCTGCAGCGGTGCTTACATCAGCTTCAGTACCAACCCGTGTACCCACGAATCCTGCATATCCGCCGGTATGCCAACCGACATCTACTTGTGTACCCGTGTCAGCAAGTACATCTGTGCCAGCATACCTGCCTACGCCGGTACCTACTGCGCCTCCTAAATCTTACGAAAGAGAAGTATCATCCCCTGAGCCACCAGGTAAGCCAGTCAATTATCCTCTGCAAGCAAATAAGCCACCATTCAATAACGACGGGAACCTCAGCCATTTGACGATGAATTTTGGTAGCATTGCTTTATCGCCTTCGCAATCACCATTGATAAATGCAAATATAGCCACCTTCGCCCCCTCGCCCTCGCAATTAGCTGCCAGACAAGTCATGCCACGCGACTTACCCCTCTTTTCTGGAAATCCTTCCGATTGGCCAGTATTCATAAGCAGTTTTATAAACACTACTCTCGCTTGTGGATACTCTAGTGCCGAAAATTAGTGCCGCCTTCAGCGAAGTCTAAAGGGTGCAGCATACGAGGCTGTTCAAAGCCGACTACTTCTGCCTGAATCGGTGCCTCATATCATGGAAACTCTTCATTTGCTCTATGGTCGACCTGAGTTGCTAATTTCAGCCCTCTTAGACAAGGTTCGATCCACGCCTTCACCCAGGGTGGAAAAGTTCCAATCTATAATCGATTTCGGGATGTCTATACAGAGTCTCTGTGATCACCTTGAAGTGGCGGGACAAACCGCACACCTGTCAAACCCTTCTCTCCTCGCCGAACTCGTTGCCAAACTGCCGCCGCATCTTCAAATGGAATGGGGCGCATATCTCCAAGGATTTTCGGAAGTGAATCTAAAAACGTTCGGTAGCTTCATGTCCGTTGTAGTGAAAGCAGTGAGCCAAGTGACCGTGTACTCCACTAGCAGTGCAAGACCCAGTACCTCCGTAAAGAACAACTCGAAGCTGAGAGGAAGTGTCAATACTCATCATAGTGAGCCGAAACTCATCGAAGGTAACAACTCACCGACGAATCGTGAAGAAGCAAAAGCGTGTCCCGCGTGCAAGAGAACCGGCCATCGTATCCAGGATTGTCGAACTTTCAGAGTCTTTCTCGGTTGACGGACGCTGGAAGTGTGTACAGTCTGGTGGACTCTGCCGTAATTGTCTGAATGCACACGGTAGAAGAAGCTGCAGGAAATCCGGCAACTGTGGGACAAATGGTTGCGAGTTCCGTCATCATCCACTTCTACATTCGTTGCGCAGCAGTAAGGATACAGAGGTGCAACCCATGATGAATACAGCTGAAAACCACTCCCACCGTCAGATTCAACGGTCGCTGCTCTTCAGAATACTACCAGTGACTTTACACGGACCCAAAGGAAAGGTGAACACCTTCGCGTTCCTTGACGACGGATCATCTCTTACGTTAATTGAGGACAGCCTGATCGAGGAGCTTGGCGTCATCGGTGTTACGAAGCCGCTGTGTCTGCTGTGGACCGCAAACGTGACGAGGATGGAGAAAGAGTCAAAACAGATGTCTCTGACAATTTCATCGTCTGAAGGAAGGAAGTATCCGCTGGAAGAAGTTCAATCCGTAAAGCATCTATCGCTGCCGATCCAAACACTGTCTTACGAGCGCCTTTCTGAACAGTTCGTGCATCTGAAAGGCCTTCCAATTATGAGCTACACCAAGGCGATCCCAAAACTGCTGATTGGAGTTAACAACTTAGATTTAATGCTTCCGTTGAAAATACGAGAAGGCCACTGGCGCGAACCCGTTGCTACAAAAACTCGGCTGGGTTGGTGCGTATACGGCGGTGAAGCGAACAACGGGCAAAAGTCGTCAGTAAATTGCCATGCCTGTGGGTGTGCGACAGCATCAGATCAGACGCTGCACGAGCTGGTCAAGGACTTCCTCACCGCAGACGAAATTGGGGTGCAACCTGCCACACCACTTATATCCGAAGAAGAGAAGCGCGCTCAACGGATCTTGGAGAACACCACAGTTAGAGTCGGTACGCACTTTGAAACCGGTCTTCTATGGAAATTTGACGATGTTGAGCTTCCTGACAGTTATGGCATGGCCCTTCGACGCCTTCAATGTCTAGAGAGACGGATGAATCGGAATCCTGAACTCAAGCGAGCGCTGCAGCATCAATTGGAGGATTACCAGCTCAAAGGCTACTCTCATCCAGCAACTGAAGAGGAACTATCTAGCGCCGATATGCGGCGTGTATGGTACTTGCCGCTAGGGGCAGTAATGAACCCTCGAAAGCCAGGAAAGGTCCGCATGATTTGGGACGCTAAGGCGGCCGTAAACGGGATCTCCCTCAACTCTGTACTTCTAAAGGGACCCGATCAACTGATATCGCTTCCAGGCGTCCTGTTACGTTTTCGTCAGTTCAAGGTGGGTGTCTCTTCTGACATAAAGGAAATGTTCCACCAAATTTATATACGCAAAGAAGATCGTCACTCCCAGCGCTTCATTTGGCGCAACGACCCTCCCTTTCTCCAGTGGTGTATGTGATGGACGTTGCGACATTTCGGCTCTACATGCTCCCCGGCGTCAGCTCAATACATTAAGAACAAAAACGCAAATGAGTTCAAAGATATGTATCCCCGAGCTGTTGCAGGTATTGTGGAGAACCATTACGTCGACGACTCGTTGGAGAGCTACGAATCCGTAGAGGAAGCAATCAAGGTGTCCCAAGAAATGCGTTTCATCCACAAACAAGGCGGTTTCGAGTTGAGAAACTGGCTCTCAAATAGCAGCGACGTCTTGAGAGCATTAGGTGAAACCAAGCCAGGCGAAGATAAGGCATTGGCAGACAAACAGCACAACTTTGAGAGGGTACTCGGACTTCTGTGGATGACGCAAGAAGATGCTTTCAGTTTCTCAACCGCGATGAAGCAGGAGCTCGCTGAATTGATCAACAGCGACGAACATCCCACGAAAAGGCAAATGCTGAAATGCCTGATGTCACTCTTTGATCCGCTGGGCCTACTAAGTCTGTTCATAGTGCATGGGAAGGTTCTTCTACAAGAGGTATGGAGAGAGGGAATACACTGGGACGAGAAGATAAACGAAGATCTGTATAGAAAGTGGAAAAACTGGACGGGATTATTTGAAGATGTTAAAAGCCTGCAAGTTCCACGATGCTATTTTCCCGGTGCTACCAAGGAGCGGTATCGAAATCTACAGCTTCACATTTTCGTAGACGCCAGTGAATCAGCGTACTGTGCAGCAGCATATTTTCGGACTAGGAGTGCTGATGGATCCCCAGAGTGTGTTCTTGTAACTGCAAAGACGAAGGTGACCCCACTGAAGACACAATCGATTCCTCGCTTAGAGTTGATGGCAGCCGTGCTTGGAGCTCGACTGTCGCAGTTCGTCGAAGAAAATCACACACTGCACATCGCAAGAAAGGTGTTCTGGAGCGATTCAGCGACCGTTCTTTCCTGGCTACGGTGTGATCATCGACGATATAAACAATTCGTCGCATGCAGAGTTGGAGAACTGTTGACGATAACCGACGTGCAAAATTGGCGGTGGGTCCCTCCAAGCAAAATCCGGCGGACATTGCGACCAAGTGGGGAAACGGTCCAGATCTAACTGCAAACAGTGTCTGGTTTAGCGGTCCACTATTTCTGCGGCTGTCAGAATCAGAATGGCCAACGCAAAGAATATCTACGCCACCCACAGAAGAAGAACTACGCCCTTGCTATGTGGTGCAGGCGATACAGACTCCGGAGCGAATAGTGGAATTGGAACATTTTTCTCGGTTATCTAAAGCTGTGCGTTCGGTCGCTTACGTATTTCGATTTATTAAAACCTCAAGAAGAGGATTTCCATACAAGAACGATCAGCGGGACCGCTAACTGCAGAAGAACTCAAGAGGGCGGAAAATTTTCTTATCCGAGAGGCGCAACTACGATGCTTTCCGGACGAGATAGTGGTCCTTAAACGGAATAAATTGGCGTCAACGAACGAGCAGTTGCCTTTGGAGAAAACCAGTGCTCTCTACCAGCTGTGTCCAATCCTGGACGAAGAAGACATTCTTCGAGTGGATAGCAGAATTGGAGCGGCACCAAACATCGAGGAGGAAATGAAGTTTCCAGTGATACTCCCTAGGAAGGACACGTTCACCGCACTGCTACTAGACAGCTACCATCGTAGATATCTACACGGCAACTCGGAAACTATTGTGAACGAGGTTCGCCAGCGATACTACATCCCGAGGCTAAGGACAGCGGTAACCGGTGCAGCTAAGAGCATGTCAATGGTGCCGGATCTACAAGTGCTTGCCCAAGATTCCCCGCATGGCACCGTTACCACTAGCAAGGATGGCATCATTTGTTCGTCCGTTTACATATACCGGCCTAGATTTCTTTGGGCCCCTAACAGTGAAAATTGGTAGAAGCAATGCAAAACGCTGGATCGCTCTGTTTACTTGTTTAACGATAAGGGCGGTGCACGTTGAAGTGGTTCACAATCTATCGACGGAATCCTGCGTGAAGTGCATCAGGCGATTCATCTGCCGACGAGGATCACCTGCGGAAATCTATTCCGATAATGGTACCAATTTCCAAGGAGCAAGCAGACTGTTGAAAGAGCAAGTTGAGCAGATGGCCGTTACCTTTACGGGTGCTAATACGAAGTACACACATGGGTGGAGCCTGGGAAAGGATGGTGCGCTCCATCAAAACTGCCGTCGAAACAGCCTACAACAACAACCGCAAGTTAGACGACGAGGCTTTGGAGACATTTATGGTTGAGGCCGAAGCAGTTGTCAACAGCCGTCCATTGACATATCTGCCACTGGCGTCGGGAGAATCTGAGGCGCTTACACCGAACCATTTACTGTTGGGCAACTCAAGCGGAGTACGGCAACCAGCAGTCGAAGCAACAGATCCAGCAGAGGCTCTACGTTCATCGTGGAACCAAGTGCAGCATCAGCTCGACGTGTTTTGGAAGAGGTGGATTAGAGAGTATCTCCCAACGCTGACGAAGCGACCGAAGTGGTGTGGCGAAGTGAAGCCTATAACCGAGGGACAGTTAGTGGTCATAGTAGGCGAAGGCAAGAGAAACGAGTGGACGAGAGGCCGTATTGTCCAAGTAATCAAAGGGGTGGATGGGAGGATTCGGCAAGCTATCGTCCAAACTGCGAGGGGGCTTATGCGCAGGCCAGTAGCTAGGCTGGCTGTTCTAGAGGTTGATGGTGATCGTAAAACTGGACCTGGTGGCCAGTGTTACGGGGGAGAGGATGTTGATACTGGCAACACTTCTGGTCACGATGGAGTGACGATCGAACCGATCGTTGACAGGAGTGTCAAATTGACATAACAAAATACCATGCGTCATGCTCCATTGTCTCATTCTCAAAACGATATCTCTTCGAAGTGGATGCTAGTTAAAACATTATAGAATTTTCATTGAATAGCTTAAAATTATTTCCCTATACAGTGTTAGTAAGCTCATTCAAATTGTAAGTTTCCTATTTCTATTATTATAAACCGTAAATTGTGAGTTTCCTAGTTCTATTATTATAATATAACCTAACCTAAAAACATAAAGCAGGAACATACGAACACATGCAGTACGGCAGAATTGTCCTTAAAAATCCCTACCTGCAAACCGATTTATGTGAGTAGATACAGCACACTAATTTATTACTTGAAAATTATAATTAAAATAAAATTGCAGCTTAAGCTACGTTACGACCAACTCATACACGTTGTTGTAATTTGCTAAAGAGAATCGACCTTGCGAAGGACAATTCTAACCTTTAAAGTTTTGGGAACAATGGGTATCAAAATTCGTGAAATTTCTGTAGTAGGATATTTCTCAACGTTTAGTGGCCATCTGATGATTTGTACTTGAACCTGTCTTTTCAGAACAGGTTCCCGTGGGGTCTCGAGTGGCCATGAATATTTTCAGTAAGAAACCCTGGCAATATGGGTATCAAAATTCATGAAATTTCTCCAGTAGGATATTTCTCAACGTTGTGTGGCTATCTGATGATTTATCCTCGGGCCGGTCATTCCGAAACAGGTTCGATATTAAGTTGGCGCAGTGAATGAAATCAGGCCAAACACGTATCGTTCAAATTGCCAAACCAAGGGGCTTGAACAATGGATTAAAAAAACCTCTCTTGGAATGTACAGCATCACTTTCTATTCGAACTTATGTTGAAATTTATATTTTATGTTCGGAGAGGCAGTAGAACTTTCCATGAAATAGTATCGAACGTTTCCAGGAATGTACGTTTTCGAAGGAGGGAAGTAACTTTCTTTCGGCACTTTATTCCGCCTTTTTGCAATAGTTTGCAGAAGTAGTGGTGAGAACAGTTCAACTTTCTTGCCGCTTCCGTTGGCTAATTGAAATTGAACCACGGAGTGATCAACAGAAATATTGTTGATGAAAGCACAAGAAAAACAAAGAAGTCTTTTGCGATCATAATTTTGGCTAGCCTTCCACTACCTTGCTTGCGAGTAATTGTTGGGGATCTTGAGATATAGTCGAAGCCGCAACATTTTCGCTTTTATAATGCTGTACCGTATACTTCTTGTCGAGATTTGTGTGCAGTTCGTAGAAATGACGACAGCCCTGTTAAAATGGTTTTCGAAAATGAATTGTCAGGTACAAGAAGAAGAGGCGCGCAACGAGCAAGGTGGATCTATCAAGTAGAAGGTGACCTGCGGACTCTCTGACAAATGTCTTCGCTCCATACAAGATTTCAAAAAACTGTATGGAGAAAAATCTACGAGGGGGGCGGGGGAGTCTGAGATTTTCAAAAATGAGTCTACGTGGTTTATAAACATTCCCTAACCTCAACGTTCAAGTTTCGATTCCAGGTTGTTGCATATTTTTTATTTTTTCAACATCATTATACATCACAAAGCAAATTAATGAAATTCATAATGCCCGATGAGGATTCTGAGATAAATCAATAAATAAATAAATCTCTTCGATTGACGTTTGCCAAATATCATCAACTTACCATATTTATAAGAACTTCGGTTTTGGTGGATTTCGCTTAAATTGGAGGTAGTTTTGAAATAGCTTGTAGGAGATTACAAACAACACTGCTTTATTTTCGACCCCGCCCTTCAATCCCTGGTTTAGATGATCGTTTAGAATATACCTGTCGACATCGTTCCACGAGATAGGATATGCACTTTTAAAGATTAAATTGACATATTCACTTCACATAAATGTTTGAAAAAATGGACCTGTAGTTCTGTAACCATGGATGCCGCCGCATAACATTTAATGATGGAACTATTTTCTATTTAGTTACTGTCCGTGAAAATTGAACGCTTTCAACACAAGACGATAAAACAATATTACAAGAATCCTAGAGGGTTTGAACTGTTTAGTGGAATACTTACTATAAATTAGAAGAAAAATAGTAATCTCCATTTAATTCCAACTACCTTGCTTATCTTCGACAGATACGCGTATTTCGTCTACAATGTGCAGACTTCTTCAGTGTCTCGTACGAATAACTCGAGTCGAGTTATTAGTACGAGACACTGAAGAAGTCTGCACATTGTAGACGAAATACGAGTATCTGTCGAAGATAAGCAAAGGTAGTTGAAATTAAATGGAGATTACTAATTTTTCTTCTAATTTATAATATTACAAGGAAATGTATTTCTCGTTTCACACTCATCAATTAATCAATCCTATTTTGATGTTCCACGAAATTTTCTATCCAAAACATATGAATTTGTCTGTTCAGTTTTTGGCAAGAACGAATAAACCGTCAAAATTTTATAGAATAATACTCAAAGATCTGCATATGCTGGTATTTGTGTGAGGCAACCTGAAATTCTTAAGAGTAAAATGCTATTAGGCGTAGTTGAACAATGTTTGTTTTCCCAATGAAGTTAACCACCATCACAATTTGTGAGTGGCCTCAACAGCATCCTGTACTGTTGTTTTAAATCGTTTCAAAGCGGCCAATAAGCGAAGTTTAAAAAATGTGTTCTCCTTATGAAGTAAACCACCACAATTTGCTGAGATTATTGGCTTCGCTTTTTTATAAATCACTTTATAAAAAAACACCTATACGAGCGTATTAGTGGACATTGGTTTGAATCGGTGTAAATCGACTCTCAAACTTGCTTTTTTTTTCTTGTTTCTCCAACGAAGAAAACCATCATCTCACTTTGTGAGTAGCCACAACAGCATTTTTACTGTTTGTTTTTTCAATGACATTTCGTCGACATCGGTCCACGAGATAGGATATGCACTTTTAACGATTAAATTGACATATTCACATCACATAAATGTTTGAAAAAAGTGGACCTGTAGCTGGACCATGGATGCCGCCGCATAACCATTAAAGATGGGACTATTTTGTATTTAGTTACTGTCCTTGAAAATCGAACGCTTTGAGCACAAGATGATAAAACAATATTACAAGGAAATGTATTTCTCGTTTCACACTCATTAATTAATCAAACCTATTTCGATGTTCCACGAAATTTTCTATCCAAAACATGTGACTTTGTCTGTTCAGTTTTTGGCAAGAACAAATTAACCGTCGAAATTTTATAGAATAATATTCAAAGATCTGCATATGCTGATATTTGTATGAAGCAGCCTGACAATAAGAGTAAAATGCTATTAGGCGTTGTTTAACATTGTTTGTTTTCCCAATGAATTCATAATTTGTGAGTGGCCTTAACAGCATCCTTACTGTTGTTTTAAATCGTTTCGAACCGGCCAATAAGCGAAGTTTAAAAAATGTGTTCTCCTTATGAAGTAAACCACCATCACAATTTGCTGAGATTGTTCTCTTTCCTTTTTTTATAAATCACTTTATAAAAAACCCCTATACGAGCGTATTAGTAGACTTTATATTGGTTTGAATCGGTGTAAATCGGCTCTCAAACTTTTTTTTCTTGTTTCCCCAACGAAGAAACCATCATCTGTGAGTAGCCACAACAGCATCTTTAATGTTGGTTTAAATCGACTATCAGTTGCAGTTCAAGCTTTGTTTGTTTGTTTTTTCAATGAAATATACCACCATAGCCCTTTGTGAGTGGCCCTAACAGCATTGTTTTCGTTGGTTTAGATCCGTTCATACCGAAAATCGCCAATTAAATAGTTCCATAGACGTTGTGAATTTTCAGCATATCGTTTACCAAAACTAACCACTTTGCCAGCCAGACTATTTCAACCAACATCCCAGTAAATTCTGATGACGTGCGAGGACCTTGGAGCTTCCAATAAAGTGAATATCACGGCAACACATTCCGACCCTTTCTTTATTTGATCTGCATTAGGACAAGGCCGGCGCCGGTATTGCCTTAGTCTGGTATCACCAGTTTTTACACATTGAGGATGGATGTTAGCCCCAGGCATTTTCTGTTGGTTCAACTGATCTGGCATTAACAAAGGAACAACCTCGGATGATCACTCATGCTCAATGAACTGTCGATCTTTTATGCTTTCATGGGCAATGTATCTAAATGCAAAACCGTAAAAAATGGCCATCCCTCATAAGCAGCACTCACCTCAGTTAAATCCGCAACACGTTCAACAGCATCGAGCACGGTCATTGCCCCAGTCTGGAAAACCAAAACCCTTAGCCTATTGCGACATCGATGACGACTACGATTAAATATGCGAAAATATCAAAACCACCACCAGCAGCCAAAATCACAGAAAAACGTCCTGCACTGGCGAAGCGATGCATTGCTCAAATCAGAGTCGAACAAATACCCAAAAAAATCCAAATTGGGAAAAACGCACTGGACGCACCGAAGAGTTAAACAAAAAAACCAACCAAACTAAATTTATTGCTCTGCGAGTTGTATTTATTTTCTACACAAGAAACAAACTGACACCGGAACGATGTTTTATAGCGGTTTCGTTTTTCACGTAGTATGTGCTATTGGAAATATTTGATAAAACAAATCGAAACGAATACAAAGAAAAATCCATCACACTGAGAATGGGAATGAATGCGGCAGCAAATCAGGAAACCAATTTCGGAATCAACTGTTTCTAGCAATTGTTTATAGAAGAATGAGTGAGATTTTAGCTTAATGAATGCGCGTGGTTTTTTTTTTGGGATTGCATGCAAATTTTGATCACGACTGGAATGGAACTGAATTCAAATTGGCTTCCGATATCATACCCAAAAGAGTCAGTTTGGTTTTAGATTTATTTTAAATTTCAAGTCTCTTCATGTTTACAAGTCATATTTTCGTCTTTTGATTTTAATTCATTTTCACGATAGTCCATATGTAGTAATGTAGAGCAGCAGGGAAAACATATTAATAAGGGGAGGAATAAAAACTCGAACAGTTGATGAAATATAACCCATTAAATGTTGTCATTTATTTGCGTCACACTCCCGTGGTTCTCGTTCCTTGTCGGAGTTAATCCCAGCTCGGTGAAATATTAATGAGTTGCAATCGTTACTCGCCGGAAAGCGCCACAGGAGGAAACCAACTTGCGATAATTTAAAAACTTCAGCTTATGGATGCTTGCAATCATCTCTGATCGTGCTCAAATGAACAATTTCACTAAATACGAACTGTCGAACTGTAGGCCATCGATTGCTATACTCGAGACTGACCCCTGTGTGATTTACCGAGTTCAGGTCAAACCGAGTGATATTGAAAATTTAAATCATCATTGCTTATTGCTCATCCGAAATGTCATCCAACCAGTACCCTCTTCTCTTCTTTGTGTTCCAATATCCTCTCAATTGAAATACTCTTCAAAAACCGCTTTAATCAATAGCGTTCCAATTCAACAAGCGCTATTAATGATAGTAATTTATGTCTTCGGGCTCGAAAACAACAATTTATTTCAACGATATGTCTCGCGGCGTGGTCCTCTGCTATTTGCTGGTGTCGTTCATTGCTTCTTTTTTTTTCGATCTGTCAATTTACCCCTCGGCACCCACTTCTCCGACTGTTCCAACACTTGATTTCCCATGTAATTTATTTCTCTTGGAATATATGCTATTACTGGTCGTTTTGTTATTTCTGTTTTAATGTGTTATAAATTCCACATTTTCTCGCATTTATTTCTGCACTTTGGGAGGAGATGCGGGTTGAGATGAGGCACGCGTGTCGTTGAGAAGTTTGGTTGGAAAAAGCAAACAAACTTGTGCTCCAAGCAGCAGTCAAGACGGAGAGAAAGATGCGTCGTCTATTAAATTTGCATATCGCACTCGATCCATCCCTTCATCGCTCCATGCCTCTAATGAATCGAAAAGCCGAAAAACAGAGCAAGCGAGCAAATAGGTCCGCCCGGAGTCAAGGCATGCTCGATGTCCAAGCGTGCAACGTGCGCAGAGCGTCGCCATGGTCTTGTTGGTATTTTGTTTTAGAACGTATTCTCGCGTGCCATGGCGCTGTCGAATGTTTCATTTCGAGACAGTTTCAATTTTTCCTCGTCACCTGCCTATGTCTCTCGATGTTTAGTCTGTAATTAAAGCAGAGGATTTCGCTAACGACAATCATGAATCCGGTGTAGGGAGTCCAGTCCCAGAAAGTCTAAGCACGGGTTTGATGCACCACTGTCGTTTTCAGGTGACGTTTAAACAGCTGATCAGGACTGTCTATCGCAATATTGATATCAATCTATTACTCTGTGAATCTCAGGTGCCGGTGTATTTAGTTTTCATGAAAAACGCGGAGCATTTCTCCGGAAAAGCGGAAACAGGTCGATACATTAATGACATATTTTTCCAAATGTTTCACTGAGTCAGTTGGCGATTTGAGATTTGAGCATCAGAGCAGTTCGTGGCGTGATCCGGAAGTATGGCAATGAGTCTTCCTCACATAACAAAACAAATCTGGACGTAAAACGGGCCCTTCAAACTAAACTCTGCAACGAAAAATCCTGCAAGCCTTCCCTGGAAACTTCGAAGAATAACGATGACCGAGGAAAGACACGAAACAATCGACTATTGACCAGACAAAAACCAGAAGAAGCCAAAACAAAGTAAATAACAAGCTCCATCTGTCAAACCAAGAGCCCATAAGTGATACGATCTAAGCTGCGAGTCTTTAGGCGCTGATAAGTCAATTTTTACAAAAAAGCAATGGTTTGGCGCGTAATTTGTTAGTGTGGAATTCAAATCGATCTATAACAACCGGTACGATGGCAGGTGATGTTTACGTTCGGGAATGCTTGAAGCCAGTACCTGCTCCTCATGATTCGGAATAAATAATTATCCGGCATCGGTGCGCGAAGAACACGGTGGTCTGGAACGAAGCCTACGGCGTCGAATTCTTACCCAAAGAGATGAATCCTCCAAACTTTCCCTCTGAAACTTTTTGGTTCCTGACAAAGGTATATTTGCGAAAACATGTTAGCGGATTTCATTACAACATTGAAAAAGGACTTGACGAATGATTTAGTGGATCTCGAAATTGTCACGTCTAACTGTAGGAGAATTTTGTAGAGGACATAAAAGTGAAATGAAAATTGAATCAAGATGATGTGAACTATCATCTATAGTAATGTAGCAAGGCAACTGTCTATAACACTAAACTATTTTAATTTGATCAAGGTTGTACTGTGGTCAATGTTACATCATGTTCGTGTATGAAGGGCCAAGAACGCAACCCAAAACTTTAGGGGTCTAGAGAGAACTCCTCTCAGAAACAAGTTCGCAGAAACCACCCAAAAACCGAGACCTCGCTCAGTAAAAATCAGTGGGGTTTTGTACAGGACACGACCGATTGACGTAGACTATGTTAAACCAAGTGATGCATTATAATGTCCGGGAAATTCTGTGTGGCTATTATTAGCGTTAAAAAGGTTTCAATTATTCGTGACGGTCGCTTACCCTTACCGATAGAAGCAGTTTAAGTCACAATATGACGAGTGCAGCTCTTATGGGACATTAGACCAGCGTTTGAAGCCAGTATGCAAGAAAATTCATTGTACGCTCTTGAGATATTATTTGGTGGCCCTGAAAAGGCCGTTTGGTTTTATGAAGTCAGTGCGTGGAAAACTCTCTTGTACACCCTTTATAACTCTTATGGTGGCCCTGAAAAAGGCCTTTTGGTTTAAATGATGACACGGTCACGGTTGCACGTTTACGATGGACTATCTTTAAGGCCTAGAAGATAGTCGAGGATCTGTTAGGGAATATAAAATTATTAATTTAATGATAGTTTTGCTCATTCTTATAATCATAATCGCTTAACATTACTAAATGTTTATTCGTATGTCATACTGTGCCTGAATGGCCTGCATCTCTGAATTCTCACCATCGCCGGAACCATCAACAATGTTTTGCATCGTTTCGGGATTTCAGTAACGACAGTGTCGTGAAATTCTATAATACGTGCATACAAACATATATTTTGACTGATGCCTTGTCTCCTTTTCAACATTCACCATTTAAATACCATTCCATTCGGATCATTTGTATACAATCTGAGTTGTAGTATGCCTTTGCATAATTCAACTTCAAAGAATCAAAGATTTGCAATTTATGCAATTTTAGCAATTCTGAATTTCAAGGGTAATAATAAACATTGAAATACTCTAGAAATCAAATTACGATAAAATTCGTTATCAGAAAATATCCGACAGGTTTAGTGATTGTTATGAAAACACTATAATTAATTGCAACATTTTCAGATGTGTAAGCGTCTCTAAAAATGTTCAAAGTTCAGGAAGTTTTATCAAACAGAAAATAACAAAAAATATCTTGCAGTTGTTATAAGGTTATATACAAGTATATAGGGTACATGTCCCTTGACGATTATGTAGCGCACGATTACAATTTTAACTATAACTCATACAATAATTTAGCTAGAAACGATATTGAACTAGTTATACTAGTTAGACATGCTTAATAAGGCGTTTGCTGTATTGGACCATGAAAAGTCACCAACTAACATTATTGAGTCGACAACTTTCGATGGATATGGACATCATTAAGTATTCTTGTTCGGACGAATTTCAATAAAGTTTGTTTATTTCATCGCTCCGGGTATTTATTTATATTATCGCTCCGGGCATTCGGTTATATTCGGTATACTATACGGAATATAAAGCTACTTTATAACATCTAAATGACTTTCTGATGTGATCAATCGGCCATTCCATTTCAAAACATTAAAATTCCCATTATTCATTTAGTTATATACAGTGGTGGTCATAAAAATAAGGCCATGTGCGTTTTGGTGAAAATTTACTATTTTTAAATGACTCCATGTTTGACCGTCTTCTAAGTGTACACTGGTGAAAATTCTCAGCCCGGTGGTCGTCTGACGTAGGCTCTACCATCCGATCCAAATAAATTCATTTTTGTTTCGTCACTCCATAGTACGTTCCGCTATTTCTTGATGCCATCGGGACCAGACCAATTCAAATGTTGTTTCGCAAAATTTAGCCTGTTTCGAATATTCTTTTTACTGAGTAGAGGAACTTTAATAGCCACCCGACCAGCTCTTGAAATCTTCTGCGAATAGTACGTGCACTAATTTCAAGCTGAAGCTCCTGCTTTATTGCTATAGCTGATTTGAAGGGATCATATTTGGAGACATAACCGATTCGACGGTCGGTATGACTTGTTGTTTACGTTTAGGTCCGCGGTTTTCAATATTGTTTTGTACTTTCAGTGCATTTTACACCATCCAACGAGATGCCCCTACCATTCTAGCGATTTGTCTTTGAGATTTACCTTCACTATGCCATTTCAAAATCAATTGCCTCTCCAAGTGTGAAAAATGAATTGCACGTCACATTTTTGCTGTATATCAAACATAAATAGATTGAATATATTGTTTATCAAGTGTTTTTTAGTTATTAACTAGTTCAACACAGCCTACATCGACGAATTTTGTATAATATTTCAAATTTGAGCGGTTCCGGTTATGTGGCCTTATTTTCGTGTCCAACCGAATTTGACAGCTGCTGGATAAATAAGTCTTTCTCCATGCACGAGAGACACCTAGCAGATTTATTTTCAACTTAATTTGTTACTAACAAACTTTCTATAATGACAGATAGAGTGAGCTCTTCTTGTGATGTTTTTCACTGTGAATTTTATCGATTTTGTTGTTAGAGTGAAGGGGTGGCCTTATTTTCGTGACCACCACTGTAGGTGTTGGTATGAATAAGCCATTCGAAAAATACACAACCGCTCACTCTTACTTTTCCATTGAAAACTTTTATATTCTACATTTTACTATGTGATGAATACATGAGGCCAAAGTTGGGAATATGTGGTTAAATTCGTACCTGAAATATGGTCTATGGTTTTCTTGTGAAATCATTATTCATGTTTCTATGTGAATTTCAGGTAAATTAGTGAATCCATTATGGCTAAAACTTTAAGGAAATCGAAATATATATAAATATATTAGATCTCGCAGAAGAAAGAGAGTGAGTTTTATAAAATATCATTATTCTTTGCAATGGGTATGGGAGAAAAGGTTGGTTAATATATAATAAATTCCTTAAAATATGAAATAAACACCTGAGAAATTAATCACGTATAAAAATATGTTCAGCGCATTATTTGTATCGATATCATTTGTAGATTCGTATGATGTAAAAGCACGCGGCACATGTCATCACCAGAATACATGTCATCACCAATTAAGATTATTTTGAAATTTATTAAGACAGGGAGCGATAACATAGAGAGATATTCAATTGCTATGACGACATGCACTTTGTCAAATTGATTTAAATTTAATAAATATCAATTTCCTACCTCTAGTTGAAGGACCTTCTCCAACGTCCCAACTAGTTGTTGGCAACGCATTACCTCTTGCTGCTTTCAATTTCGCCCGATAACTGCGAGCTCGCTCGGCATTGGTGCATGGTCGTTTCGGAGGATTTCCCGTATGTTCGCTCTTTATGCGCTTCCTGAATCTGCGCAAGCGTTCTGGATCAAATCGGTTAGGCATTCTCACTTTTACTATATTTCTCAAAACGTTTTTCTTCCCTCTAGGATTTATACAGGACACAAGGAAGTAAAACCCATCCCAGAAGGTGGAAATACCTCTGTCTTTCCCAAAGAAGTCAGGATACACGGAGTGACATTAACCTTCTTAGCCACGTCACTCCCAACGACTCATCTAAAACTACAAACTCGAGACGGAAGGACGGTTGTCCCCGGTTTCTTCGTTCTTACGATCCGAAAATATTCGTTGATTGACTTATCCATCAAGTGGATAATTCAATTGCCGCTTATTTTTGAATCCTCTCACTCCCTCAACTCTACACAGTGGGCCTGGCCGTATTAATATTTTTGTCATATTACAAATATGCCGCAAATATTAATGTTGTTAAGAAAAATACTGGTTATAGTATTTTCCAGGATGCTTTTAAACACTGGCTGTGTAAGGGTTAAAATAGAAAAAAAATAGAAAAATTTCTCAAAACGTTTTTCTTCCTAGAGGTAGGACTCTATCCAACGTGAATCGTTCAAACGACAGAACAACTGTTTATAACACTACTTATTGAAATTTACAGAGAATGTTGTTTCGGAATATCATGTTCGACATCGAAAACGGTGTCCGTGATAGGGAATTTGTGTGGTTTAAGGTATGCGACAAAGGGAAAACAAGTTTTGCTAATACCACTGGCTGCTAATCGACAATTTGAAACGAAAATCCCAATCAAACAAACTCTCAAGTTGAGAATATTAAATTGAAAGTAGCAAAGATGGATTTGTATCTGGTAGGATTTTTCGGTGAAAATAAATCAAAGCAACCGGCAGGCTTTGATTTATTTTCACTGATTTTATGGATCCGCTGCATAGTACACTGTTGCCTAGTAACGACTTGGCAAAATGCAGTATGACTGCCAATCGACCGAAATGTAATATAAACTCTTATTCAAATAACTCTCGTAAATAAGAAATTGAATTGATTTATTGATTCATCGCGGGTTGCGCCAACCAGCTAGGAAATTTGTTTCACCGACGGAGAATTGTCCTGTTCGCCTTCCATGGAGGCTCTCCCGCAAACAGTAGCGTTTTTGAAATCGTGACGAACAAAAACAAACCCTCCATGGAGGCGTTTTGCAGTTGCGGCGAACGAAAAGTACCATAATATTAGGCGCACAAACCGAACGAAATAAAAGTTTAATTCTTGTACAGACAACGCTTTTAATTAAATTGGTTGTCCTCAAAAGGACAGATTATCAATTTATGGATTGCGCTAACCAGCTGGGTAAAATTTTTACTGACGGCTTGCCCTCCATCGAGCACCGAACTAAATTTAAGATCAGTTATGGAGGCTCAAAAGCTATGCGTAAATGTATATTTTATGAAATTATTACATCCGGGACTTATTAAAATGCTAGATCAGCTAGACTACTCAAACAGAAATCTGCAGCGCCACCCATTTCATTGTTAAAATTTCGAAATCAAATTCACAAATACCGATTTATAACAAACGAAACAAAAACGTGACAGCTTAACGCAAAACTGAACCGTCCGCGAGCAGCGCTTGCTGCGATGTTCGTTGAAAGCTTAGGTAGGTAGGTTAGGTTTTGATAATTTCAATTAACTCAATTTTACGTCGTTCGAACTGTTCGTACACCGCAAAATTTTACAACCTCGCCATGGCGAATGTTCTCTGGTTTGACGCCTTTCGTTATGCAACAAGCAAAACTCTTCGTGTAACGCAGCGTGGTGTGTTATTTACGAAATGTCATTCCTCTTGTTCTTTTAAGAAGATTTTCCAAGAAATTTTGGAGAGTACTTTCCCAAAGTGCGGAAATTTTCCCTCGAAGTTCAGCATGGGACTGATCAGTTTAAAAAGTAACTATGTTCAGGAAAAAACATACCAAATGTTTCTGGAGAGTAAGGTTGGGTTCTTGAATGTGAATTTCGAAGAAAATAAGAGTGACTGCCAGGAAGTTCATGAGGAATTGTGTCTGAAGTTCAGGAGGAAACATACAATCCAAGTCCATACAACTCAAGAAAAAGATGCAGAAACGTTTACATAATCACACATATAGCGAAAGTGACATAACTCGCTCTCTTATTACGTCTATTCGTTGAAAGAAGTCTAATTTTGTAAAACAAATTACAGACTTTTATAGACATTCCCAGACATTTCAAATTTTTATCACAGATATTTGAAAAAAATATCTGGCATCCCTGGATCCAAGAAGCAGAGCGATTCCAGAAAGATCTAAAATCGCTCTACTACTTTGAATCAAGGAAAGCCCAAACGCTTCCATGTAGAGTTAAACAGTGTAATAGATGGCAGCATAGATGCTAGACAGATTAGTTTATGCTCCTTTGTCCAGAGGGCGAATCCTTCTTCGTTGCATTTGAACCAAAAGCCTCGGCAATAGATTGCCAAGGTTATAGCGCCTTATCTCGGGCTCAATAGGGGTAGGTGCGGACTAAAACTCAATGACACAATGGATTAATGCGAAGCTGAAAATATCATAAAATGTTTTGTAACGTCCCCACATTCGTAATCAAACGGCGAAATATAAAATCACTGAAGAGCACTTTTACATTTGGCACATTTCCACCGAAGCTGATGGTCGATACTAAAACATGAAGAAATAATTGATAATTACGATGCTAGTGAATTCTATAGAATTTAAAAGGCAACAGAACGGGCATTTGAAATCCAAAAGCCTGGCAATAACTGCCAAGGTTATAGCGCCTTATACTCGCTCAATAGGGGTAGGTTGACTAAAACTCACGACAATGGATTAATGCGAAGCTGAAAATATCATAAAATGTTTTGTAACGTCCCCACATTCGTAATCAAACGTGAAATATAAAATCACTGAAGGCACTTTTACATTTGGCACATTTCCATCGAAGTGATGGTCGATACTAAAACATGAAGAAATAATTGATAATTATTATGCTAGTGAATTCTATAGAATTTAAAAGGTAACAGAACGGTATCATCCATTTGAATTTTGGAAATTTTCGAAACCTTATCTCACTTTTGACTTTGAGCGCCCATGCCCATGCATGCACAGTGGGCAAGAACTGATGAAAACTAAGGAAAAAATCTGTACTTTTTTTCCGCTTGGAAATCGAATGGAACTGGTTCCAATCACCGCACGGATATGGTTGTGGAGTTATAGAGCTTATTATACCCAACTTCCCCTTATATTATTGAATAATTTCTAGACATCATTGCACGGAGAGTCTCAAGATCAACAAAATAGTGCTAATCCCATGTAAAATTTCCTGAAGTTCTATTCTATAACTCGAATAGAAGCTGTTTCAACTACCGCATGACTCTGTGAACGAAGATATGGCTGGTTTTACCCCCACTTCACCTTATATTATTGAATAATTCATAGCTAAAGGGTGATACGGTCAAAATTTGGTCAAGGGAAAACGCGTGTGAATCGGTGAAATCGTCAATTTAAAATTTCTTTTTCAAGTTCAATTAGTATAAAATTCAGGAAAAATATTCAGTTAGGCTTCCGCTTTTCCAAATCCGAATTGCCGGGCCTTACGCTTGACCCCTGCCATCAGATTTTGTACAGCCACCTTGTCCACCTTCTTCGCCGCAGAAAGCCAATTTGCCTTGAACTGCTGCTCGTCCTTAGCAGTTTTTTTGGTCTTCTTTAGGTTCCGCTTGACAATAGCCCAGTATTTCTCAATTGGGCGGAGCTCTGGCGTGTTGGAAGGGTTCTTGTCCTTGGGAACCACCTGCACGTTGTTGGCGGCGTACCACTCCATGGCCTTTTTACCGTAATGGCAAGATGCCAAATCCGGCCAAAACAGTACGGAACAACCGTGTTTCTTCAGGAAAGGCAGCAGACGTTTATTCAAACACTCTTTCACGTAAATTTCTTGGTTGACAGTCCCGGAAGCTATGAAAATGCTGCTTTTCAAGCCACAGGTACAGATGGCTTGCCAAACCAGATATTTCTTTGCGAACTTTGACAGTTTCGTGTGCTTGAAAATATCTGCTACCTTTCCCCTTCCTTTTGCCGTATAAAACTCCTGTCCCGGAAGCTGCTTTGTGAGTCGGCTTTGACGTAGGTTTCGTCGTCCATTACCACGCAGTCAAACTTCGTCAGCATCGTCGTGTACAGCCTCTGGGATCGCGCTTTGGCCGTCGTATTTTGTTTATCATCGCGATTTGGAGTCACTACCTTCTTGTAAGTCGATAGTCCGGCTCGTTTTTTGGCTCGATGCACGGTTGTAGACGATACACCCAGCTTATTTGCGGCATCTCGGAGAGATAGGTTAGGGTTTCGCTTGAAACTACCGGCAACTCTCTTTGTCGTCTCAGCGGCTTCCGGTTTTCGATTTCCCCCCGATCCAGACTTCCTGGCTGTCGACAAACGTTCCCCAAACACTTTAATTACATTTGTAACGGTTGATTTGGCAACTTTTAGCGATTTTGCCAACTTTGCGTGCGAGTAGCTCGGATTTTCGCGATGCGCGATCAAAATTTTGATACGCTGCTCTTCTTGCTTGGACGGCATTTTGACAACTGAAGAGTGAATTCCAAAATCAAAATAGGAGCAACATTCTACACACACACACCTTCAAAATGAGGGGTGTCCAGGTTTTTTAAATGCAAAATTGAAAGAAATACGTCAAGTTGATATTGACCAAATTTTGACCGTATCGCCCTTTATCTTTGCTCGGAGTCGCTCAAGATTAACAAAATAGCGCTAGTCCTATGTGAAATTTCCTGAAGAACCGAATAGAGCTTGTACAGGCACGGCTCTGTGAACCAAGATATTTTCTAGAAAATCTAATTCAATGGATTCGTGAATACTTTGATTAACACAAAAAAATTCCTTCTCTTCAATATAGCTTTTATATTTGTTTTCAATATTTCACTGCTCTTGTCACAATCACTGGAATAGTCATCTGAGCAAATCTCCACACTGGACGACATGCTTGGAAGCTCACCTGCTTCAATGGCCACATTCATTCATTAGAGCTTCGAAATGTTCATCCTTAGTTTTCCTGGATTTAACTCCAAGACCGCTTGTGTAAGCTATATACGATATTTTGGGGTCTGGCCATTCTAAAGCTACACGCATCATATCCGTCAAATTATCCACTGTGGAAGTCTTTCTTGAAAGATGCGTTCGAGAAAAGTTATGTCTTTTATGGCACCGGCCTGCTAGTCTATACAATTTAACGAGAATTTAATGGAGAATGAAAAGTTAAACGGAACTAGTTCATTTACCATCATTGAAATTTTGTTGAATCAGAAGGCTTTCAACGACCTCCGGCAGGTGTTTATACTTATTGATGCTTGGAGCCATTACACAAATGGAAATTCATCCATAATTTGTACTTCAATACGTTCGTTGTAACAACCTCTATTCGGTTTTCCAGGAAATTTCACATAGGACTAGTCCTATTTTGTTGATCTTGAGAGACTCCGAGCAAAGATATCTATTAACTGTTCAAGAATACAATGGGGAAGTGGGGTAAAATCAGCCATATCTTTGTTCACAGAGCCGTGCAGTAGATGAAACAACTTCTATTCGATTCTCCAAGGAATTTTGCATAGGACTAGCTTTATTTGGTTGATCTTGAGCCATTTCGAGCAATACAAAGGGAAGTGGGGTAAAACCAGCCTTATCTTCGTTCAAAGAGTTTGTATACAAGTCGCGCTTAAAAGCGACAAAAGTTACAGATTTTTTCCTTAGTTTTCATCAGTTCTGGCCCTCTGTGCGATGGTTGCAACATCGTTATTCCTAAGAATCCCTTTTATGATGACCATAATTGTCCTCAATTTGAAGGAATTTCACGGGCATAACACTATAATAACTTAAACTTGGTAGCAAAACCGCCTCATCAACAGCTTGCTTCTGCGGCGATCGGCATCGGCTTTGTCATCTGCCAAAAAGGAGAACCCGACAACAGCCAAAAAAAAAATGTGTTAATCCGCTAAACAGACATTATCGCAAGATTGATGATCATTACCTTAAGGCGTTTAGCATCATCATCATCATCTAAAGATGGAAAGACACACGCGAAAGCAATGAGCAATCAAAAGATTCCTTTAAGGAAAAAAAACCATCTAGGACACGAACCCCGAAAAATATGCACCAAAGAACAAAGAACAAACCCCCGCGCCTCACGTGGAGTGCTAATTTGGCAGCTTTTGTCGCGCTATTACAGCCCATTTCGTGACGATCGTAATTTTCTCTAGCTCAGCACTCTCCCGTTGCCGCGCTTTAATGGAGCCGATTACAAGGGAAGACTGGTTCCAGAACCACCTGAAACAAGTCGCCTCCGTCGTCGTCGTCGCCGCCAACCCGACCGAAACTCTGTCTTATCTCATTCTTCTCTTTCTTTTTTACGACATCCTTAATTAAGATGACAAACAGAACGCGGAGAGAAAGACCATCTCGGAGGAAACTTGATTTAAGAACTTCGGGTCGGGAAAGGGGGAAAAAAAACTTGTCCCATTACTATAAATTTCGATAAAAGTGGCTTTGACACGTTTTCGCCGCCGTAGTCATCACGGGGCTCACTTTGTGAAGCCATGAACACTGCATCGTGGCGAAGCTCGAGTAAGTTCAAAATAACACGCTGAATTTTGAACCTCTTCTAAGATCTGATTTAACTTGATTTTTAAACTACGCACTATGAGTCACCAAATTTGTTTTCTCCCCGTCTTCCGGCAATTGCTTCAGCGTGATTTGTTGAACAACTTAATTTGGACCAAACCCTGCTGCGCACGTGAACCGGTTTGTTGGGCGTTTTCTTTCGTCACCGTTCTAACCTGATAAGGGGCCGAATTCCTATCATTTGAAAATGTTAAATCTCTTTATTTATATCCCCACAAAACTGCCTATTGGTTTCTCTTCACCGAGTCGTGAATCCACTTGACGTACTTCGGGATGTCAACATAGACGTACGGTGTTCCGGCGTCGGAATCCAGGATCCCGATCGACAGCATCGCCACCTGGTAGATTCGATTGTGATATTCCACCTCCAGGGCCGATCCCGCGCCACCGATCATTTCGATCGTCCGGTTGTTGTAACTGCTGGCACAAATGTGGCCCTCGTTGAGCGAGATTCGGTTCTGGACCAGCTTTCGGCAGCTGTCCAGCTCGACGTAGCGCATCCAGTACTGCTGCGGCCGCGGTTTACTGGTCCAGAGGGCATTGTACACGTTCGGCTGGTTGACGGTGCCGATTTCGAACTTGATCAGCGGCAGACAGATGGGCTTGACGGCTGGAAATAGGTGGGAAAGAAAGGGCATTAGTTCAGGGTAGGCGGGGCACAGTGAGCAAGTTTTGCATGTTTTTTTTTAATTTTTTTTAAAAATAGCTCATAAAAAAAAATCTCCATTATGATTTGAAAAGTTGATCGATTCCCTTCATCGAATTTCTCTTTGGTTTATCACGGCTAATGGTTGGCCCAGAATTGATACGTTGCGGATGCGTTTGCGTGAATTTAACCATAAGTCTTCTGTCAAATTAACGTCAATTGAACGCAAACATATCTATTTATGCCATATATTCAAATTTGGTATCCCGCACGGAGCTCTAGAGTTGGGTGAAATGAACCTAATTTTGGATACTTAGTTTATTCCGTGTAAGGGCTGTATCGAAAATTAGCTATAAACATTCAAAAATTTAATTAAATCTTTAGAAAATTCGCAAATTTCCACAGTAATGTATTTTGCACGATGGCATCATTAATACAGTTTTGACAGTACAGGGAGCTTGTTTCCGTGGACTTAGAATATTTTCGGTAAGATCGGTTTGAGATTTTGTGCTCTAAATTTATAACGATTGAAGTAAAATGACAGGAAAACAGACACCAGTGTTTATTTTTACATCATTTCCTGAATCTAAAGATTGGACTCGGAAAAAAACGACACTTTGTTTTGGGTGTAACTTTTTATCGCGTGGGTAAAAATTCATGAAATTTTGGGTAATAATAGTTTAGAGTGTTTATGTGTGCAAAATTTTATCGTGATCTGTCGAGTAGTTTTCAAGATGCATTCGAAACAAGAAGAGCTACGCCAGCAAATCTTGGGCGCGGTGATCGATAATCCTGGTCAGCCGCACAGATGGATCGACAAAAGGCTTGGAATCCACCATTCCACCGTGTCCCGCGTTGTGAAGATGTTCCAGGAGACGAAGACCATCGAGCGGCGCGCTAGAAGCGGCCGAAAACCGAAAACGGAATACCCAGAAAAGGCACGGAAGATACTGCAGTAGTTTAAGAATAACCCGAACCTTTCCACCCGAGACGGGGTCAAAAAGGTCAATTCGTCGAAGTGGTTCGTCCAGCAGACCATGAAGCGGGCTGGCCTACGTGTTTTTAAAGTCAGGAAGGCGTCAAACCGGACTGACAAGCAAAACACGGTGGCCAAATTGCGTGCGCGGAAGCTGTACCGTGAGTGGCTGATCAAGCCAGGCTGTTTCGTCATGGACGACGAAAAATATATTTATTTGTTATTATTATCAACAGACACAATGTGGTCCTAATGATAGTTCCTAAGAATATCTAAAAACTTAATTCTAATTCTTTGGCGAGGCAGGTGAAAGTCAAATCCAGTTGACACTCGATTGAATGCACGTTGTAAACCGACAAGAGCTCCGTTGGCGCCATAGTTTGTTCGACGAAATGGTGTTCGAAGAAAAATGTTGTTGCGAAGTGCACGAGAACGCACATGGATGTTGATTTGATTAAGGAGCATCGGACAGTCAATTTTTGCCATGAAAAGATCGGCAACCAACATGACGCGCGATAGATCTCTCCTCACTGCTAGTGTGTCAAGGCCAATGAGTTGCATGCGGTGTATATATCTTGGCAGCTCGCGTGGATTATTCCATGGTAAGCGACGGAGAGCAAATCGCGCACAAACCTTCGCTGCACTGCCTCGATTCTTTCAACGCCATTAAGATAGTGCGGGTTCCATACTGCTGAACAATACTCCACCGTGGATCGCACCAGCGAACAGTAGAGACTCTTTAAGCAATATGCATTCGTAAAGTCCTTTGCCATTCTCATGATGAATCCCAAACTGCGGTTTGCTTTGGAAACAATGTAGCTAATATGCTCCTTGTACGTAAGTCCCGCATCGAGAAAAACTCCTAGATCCTTCACGCACGATTCACGTTTAATAATGCTGCCGTCAAGGTGGTAGTCGAACATTATCGGTTTCTTCTTCCTTGTGAAAGAAACAACGGAGCACTTGGTTGGATTTAACACCATCCTGTTTGTGTTGCACCACGAAGCGAAACTGTCAAGTTGTCGTTGAAGAAACCATGCGTCTTCGATGGACTTTACCTGATTATAAATTTTCATGTCATCAGCAAAAGATAACCTCGGGCCTTCCATGCAAAGATTCACGTCGTTGAAGTACAACAAGAAGACAAGGGGCCCAAGATGACTTCCTTGGGGAATACCGGATGTGACAAGGAATTCACCAGATGTGCAGTCATCAATCCTAACGCATAGATGTCGTTCTGTTAGGTACGAATGGAACCAACGTAAAACACTGCCTCCAAAGCCCAGTCGCTCAAGTTTCGCTAATGCAATGCGATGGTTGATCTTATCGAAAGCTGAAGATAAGTCAGTATAAATTGTATCCGTTTGGAAGCCCTTACACATAACATCTGTCGCATATGTTGTGAACGTCAAAAGGTTTGTTGTCGTAGATCGCTTAGGCATGAACCCGTGCTGTGTATCGGCTATATATTGCTTGCAATGATTGAAGACTGGGTCTAGAACTACCAACTCAAAAGCTTCGCTACAGCATTCAATGCAGATATTCCTCTGTAGTTGTCGGCGTTGTGCTTGTCGCCTTTTTGAAAACTGGAAACATGTAGGCCGATTTCCAGAGCGAGGGAAATGTTCCAGTTGCTAGAGAGAGTTCGAACAAGTGACGCAGAGGTGCTAGTATGCCAGTACAGCACTTTTTGTAAATAACTGCAGGGATACCATCTGGACCAACCGATGTTGATGATTTCATTTTAGAGATAGCAGAACGGATCATTGAATCATCAATATTGATGGTGTTTGACGGATCACAAGGACAAGATAGCGGCACATTACTCGCTGCTAGCGAAATTTGACCCTGTGTCAATATCTCGGAGCAGAACGCGCCCTCGAATTTTGCTTTAAAAAGTTCGCAAATATCATCGGAATTCGATGCTGTGCGTTCTCCGTATGTTAACGTTGACGGTAGTCCAGATTCTTTCCTTTGATCGTTGACATGTTTCCAGAAAGACTTAGGAGCTAATTTCAGCCTATCCTGCACATTTCGTAAATAGTTGGCACGATTCTGGCGAGACATCCATTTGTATTCGCTGTTGATTCGCAAGTATCGGAATCGCAGTGAAACTCCCCATGCTTAGAATACCGTCTGAATGCTGCTCTTTTGATGATTTGAGCTTTCGTAGTGCAGCAGACTGCCACGGTGGATTTTTGGTCTTTGGAGGAACCCGCTTCGGAACATGACGATCGATAGCATAGCTCACGATATTGGAGAAGGTCTGAACTGCAATGTTGATATCGTCGGTATCAAGAGTAAGATTCCAGTCGATGCTCAACAAAATGCCGAGAATGCTGTCATAATCAGCTCTTTTGAAGTCGTAGCTGACGGGATCCGCAACATTAGGAGCATTCGTCGGATGCGCAACCTCGAGCGTGAGATGCAACGCAGGATGCAGGGAAACCGTTTTAACTAAAACGGAAGGAGCAACGGATATCTTTGGTGCCTGTTCAAAGTTGCTGACAAAACATAGATCGAGAAGCTTGCCATTTTCGTTGGTGACGTAATTGATTTGCCGCAGAAGATTTGAGTTATAGCTATCGAGCAATCTGAGATTTCCTGCGTGGAATCGAGATGCATTCGGGTCCGGGTACCAAAATCCATTGCCCGAGGAGCACCATTTCAGGTTTGGGAAATTGAGATCGCCTATCACTATAATCTCGTCCACAGCATCTGCTTGTGACGATATTGCATATAGAGATTCTGCATGTTTTTTATCAACGCAACATCACGCGTTTTGTCCGGTGGAAGATATAACACACAAAGGAATAACGAGTATCAATCTAGCTTGATTTGCACCCAGACTTGTTCGATACTGGCCCAGGATGTATCCTCAATTAGCTGTGCCTTAAAACGCCGATGAACAGCAATAAGGACTCCTCCTCCAGATAACTTGGAACTGTTGCTAGGGTTACGGTCAGTTCGGAAAACGTCGTAATAGGTACCGAAAATTTGGCTCGATAGGGTCCGTTCATCGAGCCAAGTCTCGGATAACATGATCACGTCATAGCATTCATCTGAGCAGGCGAGCAGGTATTCGTCAATACAGGTGTTCATTCCGCAAGCATTCTGGTAGTAGACCTGTAGATTTGAGGTTACAGGCTGGAAGCCCACTTCCAAATCCCCGAGTTCAGGTCCAGGGCGAATGGGATGACTGGAAATATTATAGTCATCATGGACAGGTCCCGGTTGGCTTGACGATGACGCTTGTTGATCATCATGACAAATGTCGGGGTGCTAATATAATTTGGAGCGCATCAGGAAAAGATCGATTGTCAAAACGCACATACTTGCCTGGAGGTGCAGGCTGGAAGACCCCTTCCAAACCTTCGTAAACAGGGCCGGGACGACTGCGACGGCAGGAAACAGAACCAGTGACGGTAGCGGCAATTGATGGCTCGACTGTTACGGGGCCAGAAGGGGCTTCCAAAGGGCTTCGGTGCGTGCGTCCCGGTTGACTTGCCGATGCTGCCGGTTGACGTAGACCATAACCAGAAACAATGAGGGGCTGACTTATAGAAGGTGCTTGTTGAGCTTCAGGACTCGTCCTGAAGTCGGAGGTGAGCTGGAATTTTGAAGGGCATCAGGAACAGATCGATTGATATAACACGCATACTTGCCTCAGAGATGTAGGCCGGAAGACCCCTTCCAAACCTTCGTTAACAGGGCCGGGACGACTGCGACGGCAGGAAACTGAACTGGTGATAGAGGCGGCGAATGATGGCTCGACTGTAACGGGGCCAGAAGGGGCTTCCAAAGGACTTCGGTGCGTGCGTCCCGGTCGACTTGCTGAAGGACTGGTTACGACTAGACGTCCATAATAGACTCCGTTGCATCCATTTCCGATGACAATTGGTTCCCTGGAGGAACAGTTGGCAGCAGGCTGATTATCCTCGGACCGTTTTTTGAGCGATTATCTTCAAACTCCCGAAAACTAATGTTCTCAGGCCATGAGTCACTGGAGAGTGCCTTTTCTCTGAATTGTTCGCTAACACCGACCTTAAAGGCCACGAACCGCAACGAATTGAGGTCTCTTCCTTTCGGTACAAGCTTCACCACCTTGGGCTGGGCGCCGCCGGTCAGATATAGGCACTCGCAAACGAGCGAAGCAATCTGGCTCTCATGTGTTCTTGGGTGAAATGCGGAAAGGTAGATCCAAAACAAATCGTCGTCGTCACGCTGGTCAAGCTGCACGGTTTTGATAAAGCCAATTGCTTTGGTGCCTAAGTTGCCTTTCACTTGAGGGATGCTTAACGAGTCACCCCCGTCATTCACTCTGCGACGCTTGAATGAACTGATGGGAGTGATTGCACGGTTCTTGTTGGGCCACAAAGTCGGAGTAGCAAAAGGTGTCGGCGTGCTTAATTTTTCCTCAGTTTTTGCAGCTAAGGCATTCACAGCTGATTGTAGTTTTTTATTTCAGCTTGCATAGTCAGAAATTCTGCAGACACAGCAGATGATCGTTCGTCAAATTTGGTCATCATCGAACGAAAATGCGTGTTGACAAAAAAGACCAGCACATTCGTCGCACATCCAAAAAGGTTTTTCCGGGTGACGCCAATTCCTCCTGGAGGGGCCCGTCGACGTTGACGCATACCGCATGGAATACCGCTCCGCAGTAGCCCTGACAAACCACTTGTTCCTTTATGGAGACCTTTTTGGTGCAACGCAGACAAACCATAGCTGAGTTAATTTATTGACTTTATCCCAATATGCAATCCAGACGAAGCAGTTCACCACGAATCAATGTATACTAGCAATAATTTTATGACGCCTTCCAATATGCAATCCGGAAGAAGCAGTTCACCGTGAATCGATGTATATCTACAACGCAATATTGCACACAACTGTACTTCGGAGTAAATCCGCGAGATGTCGCAGCGCTTGAAAAAATTGCGCGGGAGGTGGTAGGGCAATGTTTTTATCACTACTTCGCCAGAAAACACAACACTAATTCCACACTAATTATGCCGTAATGAAATTAAACTCCACTCGCGACGTACACAATGACATCCAAACACGCACTTGATGTAAAAGTCACAGATTGAATCGGGTAGTAAAATGAATAAAAAGAACATAAAAGTCACACTCGATGTAGCATATAATTGCAAACAGTCAGTGATGCCAATTAAAAAAAAAGCGCGTATCAAGGCGGACACCAAACAAATCTCCGGCCTCGAGCTTTTTGTCGGTTCGTCCCGCATGAAGGTTCCGGAAATGTTCCGGAAGAGAAGGTGGACAAATTCGCGAAGAAGTTCCTGTTGTGGCAGGCGATCTGCGAGTGCGGACGGTACAGCAAGCCGTTCGTTACAACCTGCACCATAAACGGGCAGATTAATCGAGAGGAATGCTTGCTGAAGCGCTTGCTGCCCTTCCTCCGCTCTCACCGTGGTTCCACGCTGTTCTGGCCGGATCTCGCTTCGTGCCATTACGCCAAGCCTGTAATGGATTGGTACGAAGCGAAGGGCGTTAATGTGGTACCGAAGAAGGCGAACCCCTCAAATACACCAGAACTTCATCCGATTGAAAAGTTTTGGGCGATAATGAAGAAGAAGTTGAAGAAAAGCGGAAAAACATTCAAAACCGATGAAACTTCGTAGAAAAACTGGGAGAAATTGTGTAAGGAAGATGGACAAAGCCTCGCCCAAGATCTCATGAGCAGTGTTAAGAGAAATGTACGAGCATTTAGAAGAAATTCAATGAATAAATTATGCATAAACAAAGCTAATTTGTTTAATCCCTGAATATTTGAGATGTATCCGATTTAAAATGAATGTTTGGTGATCATTTTTGTGTGTCTCATTTTTTCCGAGTCCAGTCTTTAATCGTACGGAAATTGGAAAAGACTTATGAAAATTTTCGTTTGAGCGGTTCAAGTTCTAACACCTTGTAAACAAGCTCCCTGAACTGTGAAAAAAGTGAGGTTAATAAATTCGGTGCAATGATCTATTGTGGGTGACTCTTACACGGAAGAAACAAAGTATCCAAAATTGAGTATTTTTGAACTCAAAATTAAGTAACTATTGTCGAACTGGAGAGATGGGTAAATTTGGTTCTACGCATTAGGTGAAGTTAACTCAATGGGTAAGTACGTCATTGACAACTTATTTTTGAGTAACAATGAACTTACACATTCTTTTAAATAATAAGTAGACAATTTAAACTATCTTTTTTTGCAAAGCTGTGAAAGTTACGTTTCTTGTTCGTACAAATATCTAGTTAGTGCCTTCAAATTTCTTTTTTCCGTGAGTGGAACAAGATTGTGCAGTGTAATTCATTACTGATCTGTTTTTTTTTAAATAATTTATTTGTACAGGCTCAATCGATTCAACTTTACAGAGCCAAGTTTTAGTAATTATGTACAACAGTTATCTTAAAACTATAGTTAGGGGGATAGAACCAATTACTCGCGGCCGTCTCGAGGTTAATAGGAATAACAATTTAATGGATAGGAAGATGGGTGAGAATTTTAAGTATGGTTAACATTACACATTAATTTTAAATTCTAAATTGTCAAAAAACTTTAAACTACAGAACTTTTGGTTCTCTTTTGACTTGAACATTTTTGAGAAAAAAAAACACACCCACAAACACAGATTAAAAAAACTAATACTGAACATACATGTTTAACTAACTACAACCTAAGGCTGATGTTAGTCAAAAACACATAAATGAGTTTCATAAACTCCAGATCACGTACAGCCAAAATATCTCGAACCGGTACATTGGATTGTCTACCTCGAGCCCGAAGTCTACCTCGAGGCTCAGTTTTGACTCCACGATGCTCAGCACATGACCAAACAATGTGATCTGCGTCCTGATAACCTTGCCCACATTCACAGAGATTGCTGTCGTTCAAAGAATAACGATTGGACATGAGGCGAGACCTTACACGAATGAAGTCTCGACCCACATCCATTCCCTTAAACCAAGGTTTCTTCGACACCTTTGGGATGATAGAATATTGCCATCGCCCCAAATCTCCTTTACTCCATTTAACCTGCCAGCTGACGAGTGACTGTTAACGAAAAATAGGAAAAAAATTGTTGAAGACGATTTGTCGATCACAAATATCGCCTTCTATAGCGCCCACCTTTGCAAACGAGTTCGCTTTCTCATTGCCCGGAATTGAACAACGAGATGGGACCCATACAAAGGTGATGATGATTAGAAGCTCATGTATTTTTATGAGAAAATACGAGGAGTGCTTTACCGGCCTCAAGGAGCGAATAGCCTCTATAGAACTGAGACTATCCGTGAAAATGAAATACTGATCCGGTGTTAATGAGGCAATAAGTTCTAGCGGAATTGCCGTTAATTCAGCGACATATACGGAACAAGGAGCTTGGAGCTTACGATTGACGCTATGAATTTCATTAAATATACCAAAGCCTGCGGACTCCTCTATCAATGATCCGTCAGTGAAGAATGATTTAGTGGAATCAACTTGGCCAAACTTTGATGATGCTCTGGGATTCCATGAAGCTCCTGCTTCATGGATAAATCAAAATGAACCGAATTGTTGAAGTCGGAGAAACAAACACGATTTGAAATATTCGGCGAAGGGCTGACATCCTGTGCTATGTACATACTGATCTGTTGCCGGATTTGATTTGGAGGATTTCTGAACTGCAGGAAGATTCATGTCTAGGGACGTGACTTTGCATAGCTGCTGGAAACTTCAAGATTCTGTTGCTGAAAAGATAGAGCTGGGGTGAATTTGTGTCTCATGTCGGATTTTACCGCTGAAACTTTTTTGAGCTGAAGGAAAAACTGTGAAAAATGTTCCTAAAACCATATTTTAACATTGCATAAACTATCCGTTATTGTTGAAAATCGCGGATATGAAGAAATAAACAAAACCAACGAAATTATAATAACAAATTCATGTTTTGATGCTATCATTATGAGAAAAGCACTTCTTTTTAAAAGAACAAACAACATTTTTTAACTATACCATGCGGAAAAATACTCAGTTTTGGGTTTTTTAAAGTTTCATTGCGTTAGGTTAAATTAAACCACCATAAACTTCAGCTACGGTTACTCAAATTTGACTTCCCGCGCGGAGTTGGGTGAAATGAACTTAATGTTGGATACTTTGTTTCTTCCGTGTAAGGACTGTATCGAAAAGTAGCTACAAACATTATAAAATTTCAATAAATCTGTAGACAATTCGCAAATTTTCACAGTAATGTATTTTATTCTAGTTTAACATGTTAAGATATGAAATAAAATAACAAATTTAGCACATTGATAAATCGTCTCATAAGTTCTGCACAGTGGTTTTTGTGCACTTTCTGGACGCTGCTGGCCAGTTTCTTCTTGAAGTCTGACATGTCGGGGACCACTGCAGCTGCCTTTTTGACGATTTACGATAGCCCAGTAGCGTTCGATCGGTCGTGGTTCGGGGCAGTTGGGATATCTTTTTCAACGTAGTCAACGTAGTAAATCACTGTCGGCATGCTCCTTAGCAAACTTAAGCCGTTTGGCTTTGTTTGCCTTGCTGATAAATGGGCGCTTCCGGGCAAGTTTGCTATTCAACCCCTGTGCTACGAGATGGCGACGAACAGTTCGACCGGAAACTGATAACTGAAGGGTTTCCTGGATCTCGCGGACAGTTACCTTCGGGTTCTTCTTGACTTCGCGCATGATCTTGGTGTCCGTTCTCGCATCCGTTTTCCGCTTCCTGCCTCTGCCAGGGCGATCCACCACTGATCCAAACGTTTTAAGCTTCAGAAGAATTTTGCCAACCGCTGCCTTACTGATACTGTACTTCTTAGCGACAGCCCGGTGCGATTCACCGTTTTGCACATCACGAACGACCAATTTTCGGATACACAAGGGAATTGCTTTCGAAAGCACTGCGTTCTCCATTTTTTTTCAATTGAATCAAATGCGATCACGTATACAAATGCACCAGGTTGAGCCGTTTGCTTCAAAACATGTCAAAATATCAAAACATAAACAATCGAGGGGTCTTCCAATGGAAACTTATCGAAAACATATCGATTTTTTAAGTGGGCACTTTATTTTGTCACTGTTTTTTTTTCAACACAATTTTTTTTTTTTTTCTTTAAGTAAAACTCCTTTTTTTCAGTATTCCATAAGTGAAACTTAAAAAGAATATAAAAAATAAAATACGAAAAAAAACTACACTGTTTACTTTAATTTGAACCAAGTAAATGAGAGAAATTGAAAAAACGAAGAGGTGGGCTGTTGCATATGCAACTGATCGACGAACCTCCTGAAGACATACGATTATGTTCTTGTTTTTGTTTACCGCATTGACATTGTGCTTTGTGACGTCCGTGTTGTCAATGTTTACTATCACGTTTAACAAGTGAAAGCAAGCGTGATGGCACGGGCGCTTTGGAAGGATAAAATGTTATCCAAGGAGTGAAAACACCGAAATTGTAAGTGTACTATTAATTACAAAGAACCATTTAATAAACCAAAGATTTTAGCTTTGTAGAATGTGGCAAATACTGCAACTGAGCGTTTCATTTGCCCTGCTGAAAGATTGGTGCCGGTGTCTCTCGCCATTGTTTTCAACAGTGGGCACTTTATTTTGCCGATGGAAAAAAGAAAAAAAAAAAAAGATACGTGTCTCTGGTGCTGACGTTTGCTGATGTTTGACAGTTCTACCAGCGACTCGATAGTCATGGAGAAAATGGATATAGTTTTTGGTTCAGGAAGTACCAGCACATCGGTCCCAAGCCTAATGATCCGCCCATGATAACGTAAATCACACGAACACACCCTCAAATATTCTGTCAAAATAGCACAGCGTATCAAAACTGAAACAAAGCTTCTAGTGCCGATAAGTGTAATCATGTATATTGCAAGGTGAACTTTGGACCAAGAGGTTCTACAATTTCAATTTCAAATCGCTACTTTCACATTGATTGTTGATTTTGCTTTATCGATTCATAAATCATAGTGATTTTCGAATTGAACGTATGTAATTCAACCGCTATTCGTGAAGAGAATTCAAGAATCTTCCAGATTTGGAGAAGGTGTATAACAAGGGCCTGCGGTGAACAATCCAACTCTGCTCGCAGGATTACGCGATGATGGTTTCGGCGCGTTTCCTTTTACAACGCGATCAAGGAAATCTTCAAGCAGATGAAAGTGCAATACTTAATGCACGATAGCAAAAAAGGTGGTTTTACGTGGCCTTCCGGAGATGAAGATAGAGGAACTGGCCATGAAATAAGATCTAATGGACTCAAATCGGTGCAAATCAACACGATGCGTCGATATGACATCTCTCGAAGCCATCGGGACCAGATGTACCAGATACACTTCGAGAAGAACTCAACGAGTATGCATGAACTGCAAAACATCCGAGCCTTGCTCGACATCGTCGTTAAGTAAGACCGCTACCAACCGATCCATTGCGATGTCACGCCAGAGCTGCCTGATGTTTGGACATGGCACCAAGAATTGCCACATGGAGAAGCGCTGCGTCGATCGTGGCAAACATCGTGAACCCGATGCCTGTGAGCTGATGGAGGATGCTGACCCAGTGTGTACCAACTGCGCTGCGGCACACAAAGCAACCAGAAGAGAATGCCCAAAAATCAATCCGGCCGTCGACGACGATCTGGTTCGGCTCTCAAGATCGAGAACTTTTCGGCTCTCCCTCTGTTCAGCACTGGTTCACAACTGCAGCCATCGCAACCATAGACTAACCATCGTACCATAGACTAACTCTAAGACCAGTAGGTCCCGAACAAATACGATTTTTTTCTTGGCTCAGTCAGTACTAGCACATCAGTCCCAAACTTAACAATGCGCCCCTAATAATGAACTCACACGAACACACTCTCAAATATTCTGTCAAAATAACACAGCAAATCAAAACAAAAGCGCAAATATGTAAAGCAAGGTGCTGGCTTCAAGGTGTACTTCGGACCAAGGGGTTCTACAACAGTGAACCAATTTCAAATCGCTAGTTGCATATTGATTGTTGGTCGTACTCTCGTGCAACGTCCGGTGCGATCGATGACTCGATGCTGATAACGGAGGGAGTCGTTTCAATCTTGACTCAGGCCACCATCATCAATTGGCCCTGTAGAACCCGGTCGGAACAAATTCAAACCATGATTGCGTTTCTCAATGGACCGTGAAATCGTTAAAATTATAACCGTATTACCGTATTATAAATGTTTTCCTCCCCCATTTCCGACTGATAAGACTTGATCGAACCAGTTCCGTCGGAGGGGGAATCGCCGTCGCCCTGCGCAACAAAATCAACAAATCCACCGTCGGCTATCACTATC